>SDVV010000942.1:0-27871 GCA_016164225.1 Gammarus roeselii | reverse complement strand
CCGAAACCCCGGGTCCTCGAGTCCCGCGGATCCCACGAGTACCTCCTCTCCCTGGGTCACCTCCTCTCAACCAACCTCGATACATATAATAATAATGATAAAATTTAAAATTTATCACCATGAAAAAAGGGCAGAGAAAAATAATAGAGCCCAAGCAAGAAGAAATGATAAAATACTAAAATAAAGTGTTAATGATCTATAAAATGAATAAGCATCCATCCACCCCAAATTTACGGTGGAGATCCTTCATGACCCCGTATTTCCACGTAGTGTCGTATGCCTTTTCAACGTCGAAAAATATGGAAACCACACGTTCTCTTCGGCCGAAGTCCTGTCTAATGTCTGATTCTAATCGTACAAGGTGGTCCGTTGTGAAGTGGCGCTTGCGGCCACCGCACTGGATGTTGTTAAGGCCTGCATGCATTTCAAAGTAGTCGGCTATACGTGAGTTTATCATTCTTTCCATAGTCTTACATAGGACGCTAGTTAGGGCAATGGGACGATAGTTGTGTGGGTCGCTGAGACATTTTCCAGGTTTGGGTATCGGGATGATTACGGATTCCCGCCATCGGTTGGGAAAGAATGAATTTGAATACAGCGTATTGAACACATTTAGAAGGTGCTGGAGAGCGTTGTCATGAAGGTGTTTGATCATGTTGATGTGCACTCGGTTCGGCCCGGGTGAGGTTTCACGAGTATGGTCAATTGCATATTGTAGTTCATGGGTGGAGAAAGGTTTGTTGAAGAATTCATTTGTGGAAGTGAAGTCGATATGCTCACTTTCTCTTAGGATCTTTTCCTGTTGGAAAGAAGCCGTATAATTTGTTAATTGTGATATATGGCTCAAAGTCTGAGCTAGTTTGTCCGCGATGTTCGCGTATGAAGAATAGACTGTCTCCGTCCGACAGTGTGTAGATAGGTCGCTCGGGGCGACCATTGATACGTCTGATTCATACCCACACTTGGGAAAGAGGGGCGTTTCGATTGATTGTATTAACTAGTTGGGTCCAGCTTTCTCGCTTCTTCTCCACGCTAAGTTTGCGGACCACGGCAGCTTCCCTTTTCCAGGCTACTTGGTAACTAGGGGAACGTGCGCGGCGGAAGGCCCCGCACATCCTATCACGCCGATCCCTTGCTTCTTGTACCTCTGGGCACCACCAAGGTTTTGGGAAAAAGGTTGAGGGTACATATTGGGGAATGCATGCAGTAGCTGCACTCTGGAATTTTTTGCATAGATTTATGATAAGGTCGTGCTCTGAAATGTCTTCGGGAAGGCCCTCCACATCGTCACATGCGACATGTGTCGAGTATACCTCCCAGCTGGCTTTCCGGTAGTTGAATCGAAGTTCCTGTGCGTTAGGATTGTTTGGTCGGTTAGTAAGGAGCGATATGATCACTGGGTTGTGATCACTGTCATGTGTTGAAGGCAGGACTCCCGAAACGAGTTGGGGAGCTAAAGTAGGGGAACAGATAGATAAATCGATGGCGGTTTCATTTCCGAGGGTGATCCGTGTGGGTTGTTCGTCGTTAAGAAGGACCAGGTTGTGAGAGTCTATGGTATTAGCCATTATCACTCCTCTGGGGTCTGTGCTCACGCATCCCCACATTTCGTGGTAGCTGTTGAAGTCTCCAAGGAGGAGTACGGGATGATGCAGTTGGCTAAGCAGATCGGTCATTAGTGCCTCCGTGAGGTCGTGGTTACGTGACGAGTGGGTAGATACCACCGCAATAGGTTTTGAGATACATATCTTCACTGCGACAGCTTGGAGTTCTGTTCTCAGAGGGAGGAGGTGGTGAGGTATGCTTTGATGGATCATAAGTGTCACTCCGCCGTGTGCAGTTACATTATTGTGACCTTCGCGACGGTGTATGACATATTGAGGGATAGAGAAGGTGGCTGTGTCGCGGAGTTAGATCTCCTGGAGGCCCACCACCAAAGGTTTATGGGTGGAGATTGACGATAATAATTCATCTTTCTTGCTTGCAAGTCCCGGGCAATTCCACTGAAGTATTGTGTTGTTGTTCATTTCGGATTTGTTTCACCCCAAGATTTTGGTGGTCTGGAGCGGTCGCGTGGTTTGTAGGAACTTTCGTGGTGTTCTTGTCTATGAGGCGCAGGTGTCCTAGATCGAGAGCGTTCGCATGAGCGTCCGCTTTCTGTAGACCATGATCTCCTAGACTCACTGCGTTCTCGGCTGTGAATGCTCTTGTAGGAGGAAGAGGACGAGGGAGTACGATCTTTGTGTTTGCTTCTTGAGCGAGCGCGTTTCTCTTCTATGGAGGGTTTTTTAAACATTATGATGGGCTGAGTAGCAGTCGTTAAGATATTTGAGTCGAGTGCGATGCATGGTAGATCAGTGTTTTGGGGTATCAGTTCTTCGTTGAAGATTTTCAAGGCGTCCTCGCGCAAGCGATGGTCGTTCTCACTTGTGAGATGTTCTGGTGTTGGGCATTTTAGCTGAGGGTTGAATATCTCACTTTGGTTTTCGCTGGGTGCGGTTGCAGTTAAGACAGTCAGAAGTCGTTCAACGCTCTGATCGAGGCGAGCTGTGGTTTGTGGGGTGCTACTAATCTTTTTCCTGCGTCCGTCGTCGGAGGAATCATCGTCTCTTGGCCTTCTGCTTTTCGGGTTCTTGGACCTCTCCTCGTAGTCGACCGAGGCAGCATCCATCGCAGTGCTTTCCTGGGCACTGGTGGATTAGTTGCTTGGGGCGCCCGTCTCTATTACGAGGACGGTCACTGTGCAGGTTGTGGTATTGTTAGTACTGGAGAGGGATTTTGGGGTCATGGTAGTAGTTTGTGTTAACTGTACACAAATATTGTCTGTTGGGGTAGACTTAGTTGTAGATTTAACTGTTTTGTCGTAATTTAAATTACGACAGTTTGGGTTTTCGTCATAAAAGATTTGAATTGCTTGTTTTCGTGTGTTCGTGTGACTGCGGTCATTTTGTATGATTGTCATTGCTTTTTGGTCCATCTGCTTTGGGCAATCGCGGTCACCTTATTCATGGACGCATGAGCAGTGGTAGCATTTAGGTTGGTGGGCTGTGCAGTCCTTTCGGTCATGCTCGCCGGCGCATCTTTTTTCAGCGTTGGGGTATGTATGGTTTACAGTATTTGATGACGTGGCCGTATTCCAGGCATTTTTTGCACATAGCAGGCTATGTCGACACTGGGTAATATTTTGTTTTTCCCTGTTCACCCGGGATTTCTATAAATTCCGGTGTGTCACGTCCTGGGTAAGTGATTTGATACGCGGTAATGTGGATGTTTCGTAGTTTAATCCATTCTGCTAGGGAAACGTTGGTGATTCCATAATCTTTTGCTACACCTGCTGCATAAGCCCTTAGGTCAGTTTTGGGAGTGTAGTTGGAAGTGTATATAATTCGTCTTGTAGCATTGAAGAACGGATGTACTTCGACAGCTACCTTGTGTTTGTCTATCTTGTTAATCCTTTGTATAGCGTTACTTTGCTTAATATTAACGACGGGGCCCGATACTTCTTGCCCTGTCGGTTCATGTTCATCGGTCTGCCTACCAGTTGTTCGGAGAGCGAGTTCATCATGGCGAATGGGTTCATTGAGGAGCCAACTTTGGTTGCACCACTATCTACAAGCGTTATGAGGAAGTGGGTAGGGAATGATGCTGATCTTCTCTCCTGGGTGGGTAGCTTGGGGGGAGCGAATCGTTGCCGCAGTCTCTCGTTGCCCGACTTTGTGCTCAGTTTGGTATTGCAGGATCTCTCTCTCAGTCTTGTCCTGGGGGCAGTCTTCGTGTCCCGTAGGGTGGCCGTTTACTTTGCACTAAAAGTAGTGAGGTTCTTCGGATGGGCACGACAAGGGATCGTCTCGCTTATCGTGGTCATCCTGGGAGCAGTGTGAGCTTTTTTTTTCCGTTACAATTTTGGCTCGTGTGTCCGTATTTCTGGCATTTATAGCATCGCATCGGACGTCTTTCGAAGGGTGTAACCTTGGTATTGGCGTCAGAGAAAGGTATGTCTATGTAGTAAGGTGAGGTGGGGCAATTGAATTAAAGCAGAAGGGCCGTGGGGGTGTTTCTTCTTGGTTCGATTTTTAGTGCGATCTTCGCTTCAACTATACATTCCTCGTATTGGACGAGTCCGGTGATGAATTTGTCGACTTCATCACTCGGGAGACCCTCGATGTAAATCAGGCCTGAACTCATGGAAAAAGTTGGGTGTCGTATGATTCTGCAAGGTTTTTCGCATATTCTGTTTTTGGAGAGTATAGTGTCACTTTGAAGTATTGAGTCTACTTTAATGGTGAAGCTATCGTCACCGCTGGCGGTGATGTTGAGAATTTGACGGTCAGTCATGGGCCCAGTTCTTCTCGTAGTTTATTCGGGCAAATATCCGGTCTGTCATTGACATCAAATGTCATTTTCAAGTGTTTGGGGAATTTAGGGCCGTTGCTGAATAGGTTGTGGTCATCAAAGCGTGTGTATTGTCTCCTCTTTGTGTTTTTTGGTGTTCGGGCGTTACGAGTTTCGGCTGGGAGAAGAGCAATGTTATCGGAAAGGTCAGAGGCGGAAGCACACGAACATGTTACGGGTTCCCTGGCCTCTATCCTCTTCATCAGCTCATCCAGTCGAGTATTCATAGCTGCACAAAGGTTCTCGAGTTTAGTGAGGCGTTCGCCGACTTTACTGGAGGGCGCCGAGCAGTCCTCAGTCTCCAGCTCGGGAAGGCCTATCATATTGAATATCTTGCCAGGCGTATTCTGCATTCCGGTTATATTCGCGTCCAGCTTCGAGACGCGTTCATTTGTGTTGTCAATTACGACCCGAGTCAGGTCTCCTGTCGATGAGGAATTTTTGAGGGGTTCGTCTTTCTTTCTGGCAAATTGATTTGAGTGCGCCGCTCTGGAGGGGCCGTCAGCCCCTCTCCGATAGGGCATGGGCTTGCCCATTGTTTGATCCCCGGCTTCTGGGTAATGAAGGTGGGGGCTTCTTTACATTTATTTATATTGTATATACGAATATATACACTAACCTAATCCTTAAATTTATTCGCATAATCATTTTTTTTTCTTTTCAATTGGTTTTGACTCTGAATTCACTAACCCCGGTGTCAGTGGGGGCTCACATCATTTCATTGTGCAACAAGGGGGGGAGGGATGTAGTAACAAACTGAAAGAGGGGACGGTGGAGGGATCTTCCAACTCAAAACGTATTTACACAAAGGGACAAATGAATTTTGGTGGTTAACGATGACACCGCGGGAAGGCGGGTGAGCCAAGGATAACCCCAGGGGGTATCCCTCTGAGGTGCTTTAATGCTCTTGCTCTAAAGAGATGATAGTCGATTATCTCCAATTTAGTTGAAAACTTTAACTTTTACGAGACGATATTCGGTCTCGGAGCGATATTCGGCTTAGAGCGGTGCCCGGCTCTTGATTTGATACAGCAAAAAAATAAACTTGTATCCCCACCCTGGAAACTAGCAAACTTTGGAGCTTAGACGCGAAGAACAGTATGCGTCATTGGTTACGATACTGCCTCGGCGCATCTGACAACAGTTCACGAGCAGGGTTACCAGGACAATCGACCTTCATTATTTTGCATTGTCTTATACGATTAGCGCATTTTAGATAAACGCTTTCCACGTTCCTAAATAACTGACATAGCTGCTAAATACTTCATCTTCAAGGTAGAGTGGAAGCGCTGTGGCCTTCAGACCTAATGCCCTTGTGTCTCCACATCATCTCGGTGAGAGCTGTGATCATGTCTTAATACAGCATTCCTACGCTAGGTCAGCGCAGAAATCTTGTTCTGTATTTTTCTTTCATTTCGATCAGCCACCTTGCTTGTGAACGGCGCCCTTATATCGAGGTACACTAAGTAGGAACTCTCAGTGTAAAACCTGTGAGAAATCTAAGCACGCTTAGCCCAAACGGGCTCTTCACTCCGGGGAGGAGGTGCTTTCAATCTAGCAAGGTTATTAAGATAGATAAATTAGGAACAATGCAATATATTTTCGATCGGTGCAGCGTATCACCCGTTTTCGTTGGTCGGAAGATGGCGCGAGATAAGTTCCTTCTTGTCTGGGTCAAAAGTCGAGAAGAGTTAATATCTATCAACGGGCGACCAGTATGTCAGATACTGATGGAGACGATAGGCCGAATATCCCATTACTAGGGTTTTCGACGGCAAACGCACCTCACACTCCTCTCATGCACTCACAAACATGCCAAGCCTTTGCCCTAAACGCTAAGGCGTCCAGACATAAACCCGCAACACTCACGTCGGGGCAGAAGTGAGGTTCGAGATCAGTGTTAGCAGCAATGCCCGACAGCTCTCGATGGATTACCTCTTGCTGCGTCAAAAATGCCACTGTTGACTCCGGATAACAGTGAACATTCATCCGCCCCCATGTCACGCTCAAAAACACCCCCATTCCCCACTACAACCATCCTTGGAGTAATTTATGACAAGGGGAGGACATTTAAACCTCACATAGCCAACATTGACACCAAAACCGGACCCAGACTGAACGTTTATCGGGTACTCACTACAACCTCATACGGTCACTCCAAGGAATCAATTACAACACTATACAAAGAATTAATCAGGCCCGTTATCTACTATGCAAACACCGCTTGGTCCTCGGACATTGCACCCACACACACATCAACTCCCTGCAAAGGATACAGAAAACGGCCTTGCGCATTGCAGCAGGCTGCACACTGACTAATCCCATTCCGCACATGCATGAAGAAACCGAGGTCCTCCTTCTAAAGCATCATCTTGATATGAATACCCAATTCTTCAACAAGATATCAGACCTGGCACACCCCTGCCACAACCTACTTAACCCTCGTCCAACCAACCGACACCTTCAACACATTTCGGTTCCCTTCACGCGACTAGTTCTTAACCTACAGATAACAAATCTAAGCACAAACAGATACACACACACTTCACAGCTCTTGCATTAGATGAACACAGAGTCAACACGATCTTGCAGAGCGACCCGCCTGGGGTGGACGTGGAGGAGTTGGGGCTGCCGGGGTTTACCCGATTAGGTCGAGCACGTCATGACGTCGTGCCCAACTATCGCACCCGACAGGCTCCACCATAACATCACGTCAGTACGTGATCTAAGAGAGCGCTCGCCCGACAGCATCGACTAACTCAGGGGTGCACGCCTAATATAGGGCCTGTCACCAGCTGTTGCACTCCCAACACACACACACACGTCGGTTGGTTCCCGGGCCTCGGGTTTTGCCCTGGCCGTGGATCTTCCATAGCAGGGGGAGTTGGGGTTGAGAAACAACAACAACAACGCCCAGGCCGGAAAGCTTGGCCGAGTCGCATGCAAACTCGTTCATTCTCCTATTACGCGTATCCATGGCACGCCATACTACTTAAAGCCATCCAACCATAATTGCCGGACTCTCGCCCATACAGTTTCTCAACGAGACGGCAAGGGCGGAAAACGCATCAGGGCAGCGTCAAAACTCACGCACATCCATTGCATGCTCTTTCGCTACTTTCAAACGGATGTTACCCCTCCCTAAAGCTTACTTCACGCCGTTCGGTGCCAGAAAAACATTGACTCCAGTGCCTTAGAAAGCCTTGGTACTCTGATCAAATCTTGCTTTACGCCATCCATTCACGGTAAGTTCGGTCCTCTTCCAGGTCTACGTCCACTCAATCTAAGCTGTCATCAGATTAGATTAGAGTGACAAGGTTTTCTGGTGAGCTGGAGTCAATATACTTCAGGCACCGGAAAGTTATCACACTTCTCCCATCATCCATCTCCACCATACGTCCAAACCACCTTAGAACACGTGAATCTACTCTGTCTACCAATTTCCTAGCCATATCCGTTGTAATTTGAATAGCATCATTATTGATCCTATCCATCAGCGTCATTCCGGCCATACCTCTCAAACACGAATATCACACTTTGAATTGCATATTAGTACAGGTTAGTGATTGAAGAACGAAGATCAGAACACGACTGACCAGGAAGGCGAAGAGCTGGCATAAGGAAGGGGCTACATGAATCACGAGTATTCAAACAAAGATGCTGCTTACCTGGAGTACATCATTAATATGGCTACCTACAAAAACATAATGGCAGAACGGAAAACAAAGATGTGGAAAAGTAACTTAATCGAAAACATGATTGCACCGCTTGCCTAGTGGTAGGGATGATACACTGAGCCCGGGTCACATCTTACGTCGTGATGGCGAGGAGACCCATGGACAAAGAGTCTGTAGGAGACAGCACTGAACCGTTGCGGAGATAAACGATAACACTTGAAAATACTGATCATTGTTTGCCATTACAGGAACACATGACAAATATTTCATCGAACACAGAGGTTCTTCAAAATACGAGTCTAGAAACACGCTTCCGTCGGTTTCATCCGCTTCATGTCATTGTCCAGATGGTGCAATTGGCGCCATTCGTGCAATGACGCCATTAACGAGGAACTGTGGTTTAAGGAGTGGTAGAGGGCGTGCTGATTATATTTTTGCAGTAAGAAAGTCTGTGAGAAGTACCTTGCGAAAGGAAATGATGTGTTCCTGGCCTTCATGGATTTGGAAAAGGCATACGACAGGGAAGGGCTGAGGAGGGTGTTACGTTTGTATGGAGTGACACTCTGACAGCAGAGCAAGTCAGAGTGGGAAGCGAGGTAAGTTTGACTTGATGTGTTCTTGGCCTTCATGGATTTGGAAAAGGCATACGTCAGGGAAGGGCTGAGGAGGGTGTTACGTTTGTAAGGAGTGACACACTCAGACAGCAGAGCTTATCAGAGTGGGAAGCGAGGGAATTTGATTTGGGCCTCAACGTTAGTCATCGCACGCTCCCCCGTCGGGCACGCGCGAGGTGAGTAATTGTTCAGTGAAAGTGGGCCTGAGACTAGGCTGCGTTATGTTTCCCTAACAGTTTAATCTCTACATGGATGTAGTGGTCAGGGAGGAGAACGTTGATGTAATGAGTCGTGGGTTTGAGCTGTTGGAAGCGAATGGGCGGAGTTAGCAATCGAGCTAGTTATTGTATGGGGATGATACGGCACTGGTGTCGTATTCAGAACAGAAGTTGTGTGGGCCAGTGTCGGAGTTGAGGATAGATGCAAAATTGGGTTGTATGAGGGTGTAGTTGTCCCAATTGTGCTCTACGGAGCTGAGACTTGGGGGGTGAGAGCAGAAGAGAGAAGAAGTTTGAATGTTTTCTAGATGAAATGTTCAAGGAGCAGAGCTGCAGTGAGATACAGGGTCAATAACGACGTTGTCCGAATTATAACGGGGATGGTGGAGCAGTTACAGGGCTGAGTAGATTCGCGTGTTACGAGATGATTCGGGCACATTGTGAGGATATACGAAGAGAGATTGGTAAAAAGGTTGATGAAGGATGGTGTGAAGCATGCGTTAGGAAAGAGAGATTTGAGTATGGAGGTAGCGAGAGAGCGTGCATTGACTAGGCGTGAGGGGAGAATGGTTGTAGAGACAGACACTAGGCCGAATCTCCAGATAGGAGGGTGGCCGACGGCAAGGCGCAACTTACACTGCTCTCATAAACTCACGCAACTTGGCCTTTTTGCGCTAAAGGGTCCGGCCGGCAGCCACCGCAACACACACTATGGGTCATGAGTGCGGTACGAGGTCTGTGTCAGCAGCAGCGCCGACAGTGTGACTGGTTTACTCCTGCAGCGTCATAATGATCGGGTCCCTCCAACCCAGTTTCTCAATGAGATGCCAAGAGCGGGAAAGCACACCAGAGCAGCGTCAAAAAATCATCTATTTACAATCATTCTCTACTCACGCCTATTCAAAGCACGCTCTCTTGCTACCTCCACACTCAAGTTTCTCCTTCGAACGCCTGCTACACATAATCCATCCACCCAAACTTCGGTCTATCTCTTGGCCAACGTCCACTCGCCCCCACCCTCAACACCCTTTTCACCTATCTTCGTTCATCAACCTCACCATGTGCCCGAACCATCTCATAACACGCGAATCAAGTCTGTTCTCTAACTTCTGATTATGAATGGATGATTTTTTGACGCTACCCTCATGAGCTTTCCCGTCTTTGGCATCTCGTTCAGAAACGGGATGGTCGTGGCTGGAGGGTAGGAGTGGGGGCTGTCACCATGACGATTCATGGGTAGACCAGTCGCATTTCGGGCCCTGCTACCGACACTGACCACGGACCGCACTCATGACCCAGAGAGTGTTGCGGGGTCTTCCGGCCGGACCCTTAAGCGCAAAAGGGTTAAGTAGTGCGAGTACGAGAGGAGTGTGAGGGGCGCCTTGAGGTCGGCCAACCCCTTTTCTGGGGGATTCAGCCTTGTGTCTATACATCTTTATATCCGTACAAACTGTCAACCAAATCCAACACACAGCTTACAGGAAAAATTGCAGACATTTTCTAGCAATCCTCAGCATAATTTACTTCTCAACTACACTTCAGTTGTCGACATAGTTCTACTGCAAGACTCAGGAACAAACAAATATTTTCCAGTAAATACGCAATTATTCACAATTGATTCACAATAAACAAAAGACACCACCACTTCTGCACGTGTGCCAAGCAGGAAAGCCCTCCGTGCCGTTAGAAAGTTAGAACAGGTTAGATTAGAAGTTGATTTGAAAGCGCACTGAGGTCGTCATTGCGTAGCGCCGAAAAGAACACGAGATGCGAACGGGTATCCCAAGCAAGATATCACAGCTACACTCACATAAGGGAACGGCAATAATGAAGGAGAGATTGAGAGTATGATAAGATAAGTTGCACGACGGAAATAAGCTCGACACCCTAACATAAACTGCTATCAGACAATTAGAACACCCAGAGAGGGGGGAGGGGGGCGAACGATGCCCGATGTCATCCATGGATAAGTCGTGGGCGCACGTCAAAATTAAAGAAACAAATCAAATATACAAGCATCACTTTTATGATATCACGTAATTTTCTTTGGTAAAAATAAGTGATTTTCAAACTGATGAGAATATAATATGTCTGGATTTTTTTCTTATAGCCCACAAAATCGAATATAAACAATATATTTACAGTTGCATTCGGTATGAGGGTTATCAACTCTTATCATGTCACAGTACACAGTTTTTAATGATCTAGCAATAGGCTGTACAAAATTGACATCAAGATAAATCATGCTTTGGCAGCAACAGAAGCAAGAAAGAGTTCCAGTACATCTATAGCTACCGATTACTGGAACAGGATACAAAATCATAGGTTCACGATGCAACGTTTTGAATCGGCCTAACAGACAAATGCGATTGGGAAGCAATTGGTCAAGTCCTTCAATTGATGTAACCTCTGGAGTCCAGTCCTTCAATAGCTGTACCCTTTTGGAGTCCAGGTCTTCAATAGCTGTAACCTCTGGAATTTATCAGGAAGTCTGAAAGACTGACAAGAGGATGTTTAGATAGGAATAGCTTGAGATAACAAGAGACAATTAAAGAATTGAAATTTACATACACTTACCAGCGTCAGGTTCATAATTAAAAAATAGCTAATGTAGATCACTTGAATTCTTAAAAGCGGACAAAACGCACTTAAATATATAAACTAACGAACCCAACATTCACGATTTTATTTACAAAAAAAAATACTAATAACGATTCTGTTAGAGAATCCGTGTGCTGAAGGAAATGATACAAACAATCAACTTATGCGAGCGACTAGTTAAATAACAAGCTCATGGCAACTGTGGTGTGACGGTAGCACAGGCAGAAGTATACTAATTTTTTTCCCAGTATGGTCATACTATCAATTTCAGTAGATGAGGGTCACATAAGCGTCTCGTATGATAGCCACTTGGCAATACAATGATAGGTGCTGAGATGAGAGAGTTGCCGGACTTCCGAGCGCCTTGGATGTTATGTCCTTCTGCAGTGCAAGGAACATGTAAACGAGTTTACCCATCCATGTCAAGAGAATGAGTAAGAATCGTCTCTTACACCAACACGACACGTTGTTGTTGCTGCGGCTAACATCAAGCTAAAAGAATAGCAAGCGAATACATGGCAAAGAAAATAAGAACATTATTCGGTACAAAAACATTTGGTATTGATTCATTCTCCATTAGAAATAATAAGTCATTGACAAACTTTCTTATTGTCACATCATAATTGTGGGCAGGCCACTCTTCCCGGCGCTTTAGTGGTCAATGCGGTACGTGAGCCCCTCTACACCCGATGCTCTAGAGGTCAGTGCGGTAGGTGAGCCCATCTACACCCGACGTTCTAGTGGTCAGTGCGGTAGGTGAGCCTCTCTACACCCGACGCTCTAGTGATCAGTGCGGTAGGCGAGCCTTTCTACACTCGACGCTCTAGTGATCACTGCGGTAGGTGAGTCCCACTATACTCGCCGCTCTAGTGGTCAGTGCGGTAGGTGAGCCTCTCTACACCTGACGCTCTAGTGATCAGTGCGGTGGGTGAGCCTCCCTACACTCGTCGCTCTAGTGATCAGTGCGGTAGGTGAGCCTCTCTACACCCGATGCTCTAGTGATCAGTGCGGTAGGTGAACCCCACTACACTCGCCGCTCTGGTGGTCAGTGCGGTAGGTGAGCCTCTCTACACCCGACGCTCTAGTGATCAGTGCGGTAGGTGAGCCCCACTACACTCGCCGCTCTAGTGGTCAGTGCGGTAGGTGAGCCCCTCTACACCAATATGTTCCTCATCGCCCACCACATTAATGCTGTGCTCGTCCACCTCTTCCTCTTCATCCTCCTCATTATCACTGCCCGCCACACTAATATTCTCGACATTTATCTTTTCATGTGGGCCTGTATTCCTACCTCGCTGCACTACAACCCCTCCACTACTCATGTTCAGTACGTGCGTCGTCCCTCTCATATCATCTTCTGACGTGCCTTCATCCTTCACGAAGGTCCCGCTGGACACACCCACGACGTGCTCCACGAACATGTTGTGCGGACTACCCTCCTTGTGGTGGTGGTGGTAGCCGTGCGTCGTTTCGTCGCTATCAAGGGCTGCAGGGGCAGCCTCAAGACGCACGGACGTCATCTCGTCCTGGCCCGAAACCTTCCCACGTGACTGGAGGAAGGCTTGCAACAGCTTAGGGTCAACGGACGAGGAGACGATATCGCCAGTGTCCGTATGCATTACCTGACGGAAAACAGTTGGTGAGAGTAGATTAGACCAGAGTGCCAAGACTTTTAGATTAGAGTAACAAGGGTATCTTGCGCGATAACAGTACAGAAAAAGGAAGCACTGTCAGTCCAAGGTAAGGCATGGACACACTCAACCATTCGAAAGAGCCAACCAGCAACCGCGAAGCCAGTGACCGTCACTGCAGTCATCGCTGCTACCGCGTAGTTACCAGATACCGCTATTAGCAGAACAATGGAGCGATATTGCTTAGACACCTCGCCTTGTAAAACTTTTCTCTACATTTTTTTTGTTGTAGGAGTGTTATAAATTTTCAATGAAATGAAATGTGTAGTGGTTAGAAACAGTTAGGACGCAAAGGTGAAGGAAAGAAACTGGCTCGTTTCCAATTCAGCAACGAAAATATGCATAATATGTCATGACAGGATGGACCTTAACGGTGAACCGCAAGTGACTGATTCTCATCTCCAACTGACGCTTACAAGGTAACGTGCGAGTGCTAGTGTTGCGCGGTAGTGAGGATGGTGTTGCCTGTAGATGAGCTGATTGATGGAGCACTCGTTGACGTCAGGAGCGACGGCCTCAAACGTAAATCAATGTAATGAATCAACCATGTTCTGTGAACGCGGTTAAGTCAATGTCCAACAGGCACCGATTTGATTTTGACCTCATTTCCACCGGAGCCTCAACGTGAGTCATAGCAGGCTCCCCCGTAGGGCACGACCATCATTGTTTCTGGTAAGTTCGCACACCTTCATGTGCGGAAAGACTGACCTTGTCAGGGTTAAATTAAATATATTCATTTTTCGATTGTTATATTCGCATGCTAGTGCGTACAGGAACGGAACGAGTTGACGCGTATATACTTAGACGTATTATTGTCTGTGCGTTGTGGGGTTGAGAAACCACCACATGCACAGATGTTTAGAGTTTAGACAGCTTCATATAGTCCGGTATGTTTTCCGAAAATGATAAGTTTTTTCATGTAGGTTAGGTCACCGAGTAAGCTTTGTAGGTTGCACGGGGGATAAGGGAAAAGCTGTCGGGCTGCCTCGATTGCGTTGCAATCCATCAGTAAGTATTTCACGTTGATTGCCACCTGGTGGCAAAAGGGGCAGGGTGGAGCGCTGGGTCTCATGTTAATGTCCATTAGGTGGTTGTGGGTTTTCCACGTGTATCCCGTGCATAAGCGGTTGATGAACACTTAGTTTCTTCTGAACACACAACCGACGGCTTGCTTAACTGTAAGCATTTTGTGTCCACTCAGTTGCCACCCAATTATTTCATCGGAATGTTATATGAGGGTTGATGATAGAAAACCAGTGCCGGTAAAGTATTGCGATAAATTCTTCTTGACGCCAGTTTAGCAAGCGAGTACGCAAGCTCATTTCCTCCTATTCCCATGTGCCCAGGGAGCCAGCAGAATTCGACCGATTGACCTGTCTTGCACATTATAACGAGATTGTGCTGCATTTTACTAAGAGCATGTGAGAGCCGAGAGAGAGAATTCAGACTGTCTGGAAATACTGCGTATTTGGAGAAGTGGTCATTTATTGGAATAGAGATGGCTAATTCGAGTGCGTACAGCTCTGCAGAGAACATAGAGGTTTCTTAAGGGAGGGTAGCCGAACGTGAGATTTCTCCGCACAGAGCGGCAGCTCCTACTTCGTCCGTAGTTTTGGAGCCGTCAATGTAGATAAGGCGGTGCTCTGAGTAATGTTCCTCAAGAAGTCCAGAAAATTCTCTGCGGTACGTGATGGAGTTGTTGCTTTAGAGTATATTTGCAATGCTAAGCTGACATGCGGTGGGTTGATCATCCACGTAGACGTGTTGAGTTGAAGAATTCGATACGAGACTAAAGGCTTGCTAGCCTTGCAATTGATGTACAGCGAGATCAATAAGCTGCCCACGTGTAGGGAACATGGAGGGCATGTATTCTTCTTAGCCGCGAAGAGGAGTTTAAAGGAAATGTTTGTGACGTCGTTGAGAGCTGGGTTGTTGATAGGGCTTCTAGTCTAAAAATCGTATTGTAGCGAGAGTTTGTCTCGTTTGGGGATTCGATGGGAATGGAATGGAACGGAACGTGTCGGTTGTGATGCGCATAGCGTTGTTTGCAAAAACGCGTGATTTTGGCTGCTGATTCGTAAATGTCAGCTCAATAGTCAATGTGTGAGCGTATAATTGGTCTGAAAAAAGTCATGTCGGTATTTATATCAGCGCAGACGTTCAAGGATGTTACCGAGAGGATGAGACTCGCTGACCTTTTGCAGCGGGTCTCCAGGGCTGCAATGAGGGATCGCCATGTGAGTTTGGGGTCCCACACATGACCTAGACACTTCACGGATTCTTCGCATACTAGAGCTGTGTTGTGCAGTGTTAGGGCTGGTTGCAGTTGTAGTCCGGGAATGAGAGTAAAATGCATGTTTTCAGCTTGGGTTTAGACACTAATGCAGTTTGTGTTGAATTGCAGGTTGTCAATGTACGGTAATGAAAGTCTTTGGTCACCAGGGAGAACGTCGGCTAGCTGGTTGACTTTGAGGATAAAAAGAGTGACACTGAGGACGCTTCCCAAGGGCACGTCCATTTCTTTCGGTTACGATGTTGACAGTGTCGCCGACTTTGACCCTGAACGTACGATTTGGCAGAAATTGGTGGATTAAACGTGATTAGATTACATTATTAGATTAAGTGTCGAGGCTTTCTAGTGCACTGGAGTCAATGTCCTTCTGGCGCCGAACGTCAAACCAGCAGCCGGTGCTACTGATAACATCGTCAGTCTCCGGGATAGCTTCGACTCACGGTATGCTTAGGTCACTACCGTTTATAAGGAGAGGTCACAAATGTGTCCTACTCTACGTGAGCAAAAAAAACGGTGGTCCTCCGGGAAGGAGGAGTCTATCAGTAAGTAAGATAAAGTAAGATCAATTCACTACAGATCAGATTTCAGCCAAGAGGTTGGTTTCTCGAACGTAGCTGAGAAGCGGTTCCGCTCTGAATTGCCTCTGAGGACACTCAGTAAGTATTAGGAAAGTCCAGGAACCGGCTCCTGGGGAAGTATGTGCGTCGATATTATGTCCTGAAAGAACACTCTGCCAAGACATGGGCTATTGTAAGAGGGACTAAACAGTTCCTGTAGTATGGCGGTGGCGACGCCTCCATTAGGTGTTTGTGCGTTAGTCTGCTGTGTCCAAGTCTCAATCGGTATAGAGTCATCTTAGTCCGTCGAGATCGGTTGCTTGATGAGACCCAGGGTGTGGGTGTGTCTTTAATGGTACGCAATTTATTTCTCATAGGAACATCAGACCATTCAACGTTCTATTTATTTCGCACAGCTCTTTTAATCTGCTTTGTCAGGCGCCGCTGCAGCTCTTCGCGCCGCTTCGTCCGCCCGCTCATTGGCCACCACCCCACAGTGGCCCGGAACCCAGCACAAACGAACGTTCTCGTTTCAGGACAATCGCATAGGCCAGTGCAAGACTGCTGAAACGAAAGGGTGGCAATTGTTGAAGATCTCCAAGGTTTGAAGCGCACTGAGCAAATCACTAAAGACTAAGATAGTGGCATCTGGAAGAGTATCGGCCGTCAAAAGGGCGTCGGCAGTTGCCGTGAGGTCAGTTGTGAAAACTGACGCTGATGGCGGGAGTCTCCTAGTGACAACGCGCCCGAGGAGTATCGCTGCACAGCCCACAGCATTGCCGTCTTTTGATCCATCAGTGAAAATATGCAAGCTACCAGCGTGATGAGTTTCCGCATGGGCTATAAACATAGCTCAAAGATTTTGGGATGCAACATCTGCCTTTCGGCCAGTAAAATAGGGAGGGCAAAGCATATTTTATGGTGTACGCCAGATGGGAAGAGCATCTCGCGAGAGAGGGTCCACCATGATGCGTGGTAGCCCAAGCTCAACAGTGAGGAGCTCAATGTGCTGTGAGAAGCTCGAGGAAGGAGCCAGATTGGAGTGGTGTCGTCGGATTGTGGTGAATGTAAGGAAGGTGGGGCGTGCAAGAACATGGCAATAGAATTGGTGTCAATTTAACTAGGCTCACCAGTTTCACAAAGAAGGCTGACAATAGGGGAGGAGCGGAATACTTCAGGACAAGCGCGAAGGGCGGCATTGTCAACTGGTTCCAGTGTTTTGAGAATATTTGGTTTCGCGAAGCCATAGACCACGCTCCCATAGTCCAGTTTGGACCGGATGATAGCGCGGTAAAGGAGGAATGATGTTTTTCTATCTGCACCCCAGGTGAAGTGCGATGCGATCCAAAGAATGACATATCGCTGTAAGCAGTCTACCTTAAGCGGCTGCACGTGGTACTTCCAGGTTAGTTTCTGGTCGAATATTAGTCCTAGAAAGCGGACTGAAGGTAGGCAAGGGATCATTTCTCAATAGAGTCTGAGGTCTGGTTCCGTGTGTGTGCGCGCGAGACCGATGGATACGGAGTACACATGTATTGCTTTTAGATATTGTAAAGCCTCGAGATTCTGTCCAGGCAACCACCTGGGCAATTGAACTCTGTAGTTGGCGTTGGAGTTGGGACGCAGCAGGCGCCGATGCGTATATCATTAAGTCGTCAACGTACAGTGACCCATTCACGGAGGGAAGAATCCCCATGTGATCCCATTAATGGAAACGCGAATAGAATACACGAAAAGACGCTACCTTGGGGGAGCCCCTCATCGTGTTTTTCTTGTTCGAAAGGTGATTGCCGATTTTTGCCCGGAAGACTTTCCGCCTGAGGAAATTCCGGATGAAAAATGCCAAGTGACCCCGGAGTTCCATCTGGTGGATCTCTCGGAGAATGCCGTAATGCCAGGTTGTATCATATGCCTTCTCAAGGTCAAAGAAAACAAAAACGGTGTGTTGCTTACGGTTCAAGGCACCTTGGATATCAGTCACAACGCGTAATAATTTAATAATGCGTCTTGCGCTGATAGTATCATTCAAAATCCGAATTGTAATAGGGAGAGGAGTTTGCTTCTAGGTGCCGAGTCAGTCGGCACCTCAAACTCAGACACTAGCCTACAAAGCTTCTCCTCTTAATCCGCAACCAAGGCCGTATCATCAGCAAACAGCAACTGGCTCAGCTGTCAGCTCCGCCCATTCGCTTCCAACAGCTCAAAGCCACGATCCAGCACACTAGCGTTCACCTCCCTGACCACTCCTTCCATATAGATATTGAACAGCCTTCTTTCTCAGTCCCACTTTCACTGAGAACCAATCACTCACCTCGCTTCCCACTCTGACACATGCTCGGCTGCCAACATATAAACTTTGCACCGCTTTAAACAAAAGTCCGCCCACTCCATACAAACGCAACACCCTCTACAGAGCTTCCCAGTCAATCCTGTCGTATGCCTTCTCCAGATCCATGAAAGTCCAGAGCACGTCTTTTCCCTTTGCAAGGTACTTCTCACAGACCTGTCTCGCTGCAAAAATGTGATCGGCGCTCCCTCTATCACTCCTAAAACCATACTGTTCCTCTCCAATTGCGCGGTCCGTAGTCTCTAATCCTTTTCATTAGCACTCTCCCGTACAACTTACCAACCACACAGCATTCATTTCTATCTCTTTTGCCTTTATACAGCGGAACAATGCAGGCACTGCGCCACTCAATTGGTACCACGCCTGCCACAAAATACAAGTTCAGTAGCCTCACCAACCATTCGACAACCGTTACTCCACCCTTTTTCATGCACTCTGTCGCAACGCCATCCAAACAAGGGGCTTTCTCTGCTTTCATCACCTCCATCGCCTCATGGACCTCTTCCCTGGTAATGTCCGCCGCAAGTCTTTCTCCCAAAACTGGCATCCGAGCACCACCACCCACAGCAACAATGTCAGCCTCTCTGTCATCCTCGACATTCGACAACTGATCAAAATACTCGGCCCACCTCTTCCGTATATCACCACTTTCCAACAAAAACTGGCCGTTTTCATCTTTCACCACTTCCTCTTTTCCGGTCTCTACCTTTCTCACCCTCTCCACCTCTTTCCAGAACATCTTCTTGTTTTCCTCAAAATTCTGGCGCAACCGTCTGCCCCACCTGGCATCAGCGTCCCTTTTGTCTCTTCTCACCACCCGCTTCACCTCGTTTCTCCTCTCTCTGTACCCTTCATATGCCACCACAGACTAAACCTGCAACCACTCCTCAAATGCTCCTCTTTTCCGTGCCACCGCCAATTTAACCTCCTCGTTCCACCACCCGCAACCTTTCCTTCTGCACCCGCCCACACGGCGCGCACCACATACATTCTTCGCACATCTCAGTTACGCATCTCTTAACGTCTCTCATTTTTCCTCCACATCTCTCAGGTCCTGTCCTCTCACGTTGTCATATTCTTCTCTCAACGCCTGTTGGAACTCCTCAGCTCTGCTTCTCACATTTAGTTCACTCACTTCCACTACCTCTCTTCCTCCTCCCACTCTAATTATAGAACTTTTTTTTTATTCAGAAAGATAAAGACTCAGACGAAACGAATCCCCGCCTCCAATCATTTAGAACGTCATGAGGAATATGTATGCACGCCAGTGCACACAGATAGTATCGTCGAAATTGGTACAAGGTCTACGGCTCCACGGATCAGGCCAACTCCAACATCTACGTATCACAAGGTTTATAGCCACGCAGTATAGGTCAACTATTGAACACCTCTGCAAGACACAAATTTCCCAGCTATGCGGGTCAAGTCGGTTACAGAAGTTACATACGGTCCGTGCACACAACAGCGAGTAAGAACTGAAAAAAACACATTCACAAAATCGCAGACATGAACTCGGGCACAACTGCACATGCATCACTTCAGTGACAGAATTACAAATCGTGGAGAGGAAAGAAAGGGCAGATTCATCGTACGCTGAAAAACTGCTCAGATTATTGACATCACACTTATTGTTCAAGGGGATAGGGTGAGAGCGGGGGCAGAGGTCTCTCGGATCCCTAAAGAGCCCGATGGGTCTCGAAGGATAACCCAAGTCCCCCGAGCTTCCCGAGCCCCCTCATCTCAGCTCATCTCGGCTTGTTTCGAATAATTTCGTCCGGTCTCGAGTCGTCGCACCAAACTTGACTCGACTCAACGTGTGTTTCGGCTGATCTCGACGCACCTCGACCAGCCTCGACGCGGCTCTCTCCCTCAGTGCTAGTGATCCGTGGATTGTAATAGCTATTTGCTCTACTCAAGCATTTCACACACATACATTTTCTGTGTATAGGGTTTACTGAGTAGGGAAGGGGAAGCAGGGGTCCCAGAGTTCTGAAGGGCCTCACGAGGGTCCCAAAGTTTCTCAAGTGGATTCAAAAGAGTCTCAATGATGTCCTAAAAGGACTCAGAAGGGTCCAAGTGGGTCTCCCCAAATCCTCCAGGTCTTCCAAGTACCCCGAGTTCCCGAAACCTCCGTGTCCCCCGAGTCCTGAGGGTGCTACGAGTACCCATATTACCCGGGTCCCCTGGTCTCAACCAGCCTCGATATATAATGACCAATGCAGAATTTATCACCATGAAAAAAGGGCACAGATAAATAATAGAGCCCACGAAATAAGAAAGAATAAAATAAAGTGTTGATGATCGAATCAATGAATAATCATCCCTTCACCCCAAAACGGGAGATGAAACGTACATTCCAACTGCACCGAATGTTAAATTAGCAATTAGTGGTGCAACAACTTATCATCTGGCGCTGAGTTTGATTCGGTTTTAGCTATATTGAAAACACTAGTTCTAGGGACATACAGATTGTAACGCTTACAGAGCGCCTCTCCTGTTCTCCTGGAAGCACAACTACTTCATATGAAACTCTACTGTTCTACTGAAAGCACAACTGTTTCTTAGGTAACTTCTGTTCCCTTGGAAGCACTACTGCATTCAAAGTAATTTATGCTCCCCTGCAAGCACTACTGCTTCCAACTCTTTTGCTCACCTGGAAGCACTTGAGGAAGGAGTTGTTGCCATCGAGTACAGTGACGGTGCTGGACGAGCGATTGAGCTGCTTCAGAGCCTCGTCATGCTGGTGGCTCGCGTCGGTCGCAAGGTGCTCCGAGTGGGACGATGCTTGCTGCATGAGATGATCATGCAAGCTCTGCTTGTCGTCAATCACAGAAAACGAAATAGAGGTAGGAATTTGATCAGAAATGTCACTTGAACCTGAGTTTTTAGTTCTGAAAACGCTTTGCGTTTGAATGCTCCTTGACCGCGAGTGGCTATCTTCGAGTGAAGCCATAGACGTCAGCGCGTGGTGCTGTGATGTGGGTACGTACGACGAGTAGACCTGCGCTTGGTTGTCGATATTGATGTTCGTTGAGGTATCGCTGGCCTTTATCTGGTAGAGCCGCTGCTGAGGCTCGTACCGTAACTCCTGGTCTAAAGAAGACTGCTCTACCAGCCGCTGGCTTTGATGGTGGTGGTGGTGGTGATCCTCTTCGTCTTCTTGTGATTGATGGTGGCCATCCAGATCTTGGTCGTGATGATACATGTGGGTGATTGTAGTTGTTTCTGACTCAGGATGACCGTTCCCAATGGTTAAAGAAACGTCGTTGGACAAAGTTATCTCCTGCTCAGAAACTTTGGGAAAGAAGGTGATTGTAGGTGCGCCGTTGAAGTTCTCCAAGAGATCCTGTTCGCTCTTTATGCTGATTTGGCCCACCTCGGACTTGTAGACACGGTCGTCTGAGTGAACTGTGACGGTGAGGTTACTGTTCTGCAAGTCTTCAACCGCTTGGTGGTGCTCTTCTGCAGACTGCATGGCATCCTCACTCACCTGGTCTTCCTCCTGCAGCTCAGAGGGGTCGATGCCAGCTTCCGTCAAGTTATGCGCTTTAGCGAGATGTTTTATAAGGTTTAGTTTAATGCTGTAGCCCTTACCACATTCGGGACAGTTAAAGGGAAGCATGCCAGTGTGGAGGGTGACGTGTCGCTCCAGCTGAAGCTGGGTTGAGAAACCCTTCCTACACACGGAGCACAAGTACGAGAACTCGCCGTTATGTCGCATCTTATGGTTGTTCAGGTTCACCTTGCTACGGAACTGTTTGCTGCAAATATCACACGTGTATGGTTTCTCTCCAGTGTGTTTGATTTTGTGGACAACAACTTCAAATTTTTGTGCAAACCTTTTGCCGCAAACGTCGCATTCGTGAGGCTTCACATCCCGATGTCTGTACATATGCTTTGTTAGATACTGTTTCTTAGCGTAGGTTCTAAAACATACATTGCACTGATGCGACTTGACAACGTTAGTGTTGGAGGAGGAGGGCGCCGCCACAGTGGCATAGCTTTGAGTGGTGGGCGTAGGAAACTCGAGCTCAGGGAGTATGTTTTGATCCGAATCCATTTCTTCCGCCACCCCATCCATGCCCTGAACCTGGGTTGGCATGATACTTATTACCTTGGTGTCTTCTTCTTCTTGACCGTCGCTCATGGAGGCCACAAGGGCTTGGTGCTGATGGTGGTGCTGGTCATGGCCGACGATTTCCATCTCCTCAGATTTTAGTGCATGAGAAGAGTTGGAAGGAGAGCCAAGCTGGTGAGAGACCTCGCCATTGAGCACGTGACCGCCCAGCTGAGAGCTGCCGAGCTGTGCCTCAGTCAGCTGTTGGCTATCCAAGCTCTCAGGGTCGACAGAATGCAGTTCACTGAACTGGCTGTCGGAGCCTTCTGGGAACACCAGCAGCGGCTGACTGCCGTCCACGAACAGCTGCTGTTGAGAATCATTTACGAGGATGGGCTGTGACGAGTCCATTCCGTCGGGCATAGACTCGAAAACGTAGAGCTGCGCGGAGCTGTTGCTGGCAGGCCCGTCCTGGTCCGTGACAGTGGCAGCATTCACCATCATGAGGTGGACGTGACTGTGCTGGTCGAGGTCTTCCTTCAAGAGGAACGTCTCCCCGCACTCGAGGCACCGCAGAGACTCGTGGCCTTCGTGCACGCGAACGTGGCGTTTAAGATTGGAACTGCTGCGGAAGGTCTTGGGACACAAGTCACACTTGTAGGGCATCAATCCCGAGTGGATGAGTTCATGGTTCTTCAGCGCAAGTCGTGACGCAAGGTGCTTCTGGCACACATTACACTTATAGTTTTTGTTGCGGTTGTGAACGTTACCGTGAGTGTAAAGATATTTCTTCTTATCGAAAACCCGTCCACAAATGTTGCACATGTAGCTGTTAGTAGGAGGATTACCGCCCAGTTCGGCTTCTTGTTGGTGGTAGAGCAAGTGCTTGTCGAGGTGAGTCTGGCGCCGAAACTTCAAGTCACAACGAGTGCAGTGGAACATGTCTTCCTTAGCGTGGTCCCGCATGTGCTGAGCCAGGCTGCCGCTATTGATGAAGCTCTTAGGGCACTGACCGCACTTGAAGGGTCGATCGCCTGTGTGGAGGCGCTGGTGCACCTTGATTGACTCAGCGTTGGCGAAGAACCGTCCGCAAGTAGAACACAGAAAGGGCTTCACACCACTGTGCATCCTCTTGTGCTTCATGAGGCGGCCACTCTGGGAACACCGGTACGGGCATTGGTCGCACTTGAACGGCTTATCGCCGCTGTGGATTCTCTTGTGAGCATTGTAGTTACTGCTACTGGAAAACGATTTGAAACACTCGCCACACTTAAACGGTTTGTCGTCCATGTGTTTTCGTTTGTGCATCATATACAAAGAGCGCTTATGGAAGTTCCTGTTGCAGATATCACATGTAAACATGAACGAATGCATCACCTTGTGCCTGATTATGTCACTCTTGTGTACAAACATTTTATCACAAAGACCACATTTGAGAAGTGGCGTGCCTGAATGCAGGAGTTTATGCCTCACGTAGTGGCTCTTGTGGGAGAAATTGACGTTACATTCATTACAGCGCAGGATGGCAGGCAGAGTGCACACAGCTGAGGGGACACCGTCCTGGCTATCTTCAGACCCTCTTGACTCCAGGGCAGGCCGCAATGCTTCTCGAATGTGCACTTGGGAGTGTCGGATTAAAGTAAGTTTTGCAGCAAAGCCCTTCTTGCAGATGTCACACTTCCAGCTACGCACTCCCCGGTGAGTCATCTTATGTTTCTGAAGGTAACGCTTTTCTCTGAACGTCCTGTGACACTGGTCGCATTTGTAGGAAGCAGATAGTTTGTGTGTGAGTTTATGAGTGAGTAAAGCAACGTAGGAAGGGAAGCTCTTGGAGCAGTATTCACATTTGTTATGAATGTTGTTCTCTCTGTTTACAATCGGGTCGTCGGCATTCCTCGTCTCCTCCCTGAAATCCTCATCTCTGCCAGCAACGTCATTCTCTCCATCAAGGTCTTCCGTTTCTTTCAGTTTAATCTGCAGCTGCCTGCCTACCTCTCCGTGCACGTCCAAGTGGTAAATGAGCAGAGCAGCAGTGAAGAACGTCTTACCACAGAACTCGCACTTGTTCTGGTTCTTCAGGCGATGCGTCCAGAGCTTGTGTCTGACCAGGGCAGCTGACTGGCGGAAGCTTTTGAGACAGACGTCGCATTTAAAAGGTCGTTCTCCGGTGTGCACAAGTAGATGTTTGTCCAGCGCCGACTTTATAGGAAACGACGCCGTGCAGATGATGCACTTGTAGGGTTTGTCGACGGTGTGGACGCGGCTGTGTTTGCTTAGCTCTTGAATGCTCTTGTAGCTTTTACCGCACAGCTGGCACACGTGAGGCAGATCCTCGGATCGCTTTCTGATCAGCGTGTGCTGCTCCTCCGTGACGTGCACCAGCTTATGCCGTTCCAGTTGGTCTTCGTGCGAGCAGCCCACACAGCACGTGTCGCAGTACAGCTTCTGCTCTCCCGTGTGGCAGTTGGTGAAATGGTCGCACAACATGTCCACGTCCGTGAACGATTCCTCACAAATGCCGCACCGAAAGGGATCAGTCGGGAATTTGCTCTCGAGTGTCTCGGATACCACAGGAACGTCGTAGAGTTCAGAGTTCTTGGGAGCGTATCCCTCGTTGAGTTGTTCCTGCAACTCCTCCACGACGCGATCTTCTGACATCGGCAGGGTGGTGTTCTCGTCCTTGATGTCACGGACTCCAATGCCGTGCACCAGGCTCATGTGCTTCTTCAAACTGTCCTCATAAGAGAAGTTAGCATAGCATTTAGTGCACCATAAATCTCGTGCGTCGGTCTCTTCATTGCGTTTATGAACTTTCCTATGACGATTCAAACCCCCAGAGGAGAAGAAGCCGATGTTGCAAATGTCACACACATGTGTGCGCTCCTTCTTGTGTCCCTTCATGTGGGTTATGTGAGACTCTTTACTTCCAAACAGTTTTCCACAGATATCGCAGCTGTAGGCGGCGCCTTCCTGATGCAGCAGCATGTGCTTCTTAAGTTGTGAGGCGTTGTCCAGACGTCGGCCGCACTTATCGCACGTGAAGTCAGACTCGTCCAAGTGCTCCATCTGGTGCAGCTTCAGAGTGGCCTGCTTCTCGAAGTTGTCGCCACACACGCTGCAGCGGAAAGGCTTCTCGAGGCTGTGGACCAGCTCGTGGTCCTGCAACGATAGCACGGACGTAAATGTCTTCCCGCACACCCCACATTCGAAGGGCCGTAGGTTGTGCTTCAGCCGAAGGTGTCTGATAAAGTCGCGCTTGAAGGGTATCAGTTCACCACACTCGTCGCATTTGTGGCCCTCGGTGTCAGTCTGCTCCTCTGCGTGACAACAATTGATAACATTCAGAGTAATTAGACTAGAATGATAAATCTTGCTTGATTCTGAGTAATTGGGTTACTGCTGGTGTGCAGAATCAATATTCTTAGACCTCCCAATGCGGAATAGGGAGGACAAAAAGTGAAGTCAAACGAACGATTGCACCAAATTAGGATAAATTTACAGTACAGTAATGTTATATGAATAGGAGACACATGATTCTCTCCAATAATTTAGATCGTGGGGTATTAGCCAGGGATATTTTCGATCCCATCAAATATTTTAATGTTCTTTTAGACACCCACATGCGTTTAAGACGCCCTCATTTGTTCACGTCTTCTCTCTTTGTCCACACAGTTGTGGGCATAGGTGGCGCTCAGATTTATTGAGTGGTAACTGTGCTGACGATAGAGCATTAACCAAGAATTAATAAAAAAAACAGCGTCACTAGAAAGTGTATGAATTAAAGAGAAATTATTATTCAAGGTATTTATATCCCTAATGTTGAAGGTAATGTTTTGTTTCTGTTTCAAGTATTTTAACTCATGTAAGGCCATCAACGCTAAAAGAAAAATATTTTATTTTCTTGGGAGGAAGCTGACACAAGGGGTAAAAATATTCAACTTGGTCTCACCTTTGATGACGATCACAGACGCCTCATCCACGAGAGATTCCTCTGAAACAAATACAGTGACTATAATGAAATCAATGTTAAGATACGGCATAAACTTCACACAAATTTCATAACACTGCATTTTTTCAGTCTTAGACGCACAGCCTTGTAGCCGGGGCTTTAGAATCTTGCTACCGTATCCACGGCATGTCGTAGAAGGCGACTATAGGGGCGCCCCGTAGCCGGGAGTAGAATCGTGCTACCGTAACCCCAGCGTGTCGTAAAAGGCGACTAAACGGGGCGGAGCAAAGGGGCTAGGAATCCCGTTCTCTGTAAAACCTTTCCTCGAAGACGGCAAGACGAGCGGGGGGAGGAGAGGCACACGCCTCTCCGAACCCTATTGTTAGGGTCGCTGAATGTGCGTGGCTGTAGTACGAATGATGTAAAGAGGAGGGAGATTGGTGAGATGTTTGTGAGGAGGAAGTTTGATGTGTTGACGCTGAGTGAGACGAAGTTGGAAAGTAAGGGCGAATCAGAGTTTGGTGTCGTAGAGTGGAAGAAAGTCTGGTGTGGAGAAAGGTAGAGCACGAGAAGGTGTGGTCTTGATATCGAGTGATCGGTTGGCTAGTAGCGCTACCAATGGAAGGAGGTGTACTCAAGATTGACGTGGTTGAAAGTTAAGTTAGGCGTAGAAAGATGGGCATTTGTGAGTGCTTACGGACCTTTCAGCGGGAGGAGTGAAGAGGAGATAGAGCAATTCTGGACTGACCTGAGTGAGTGTATTGAGAGTTTTGGAGGTCATTTCAATGTAGTTGTACTGGGTGACCTTATTGCGTGAGTTGGAGATGTAGTGGTGGAGAATGTGATAGGAAGGTACGGCGTTCCCGGTAGAAATGACAGTGGAGAAAACCTGATAGGTTTGTGTATGGAGCAGGAGTTGGTGGTCGGGAACAGTTTGCTCAAGAAGCGAGATATTCACAAGTACACAAGGGTAAGGATGGCCCATGGTGCAATGGTGGAGAGAGCACTGATATCGAGGAGAGTGGTGGGGAGGCTGTTGGATGTGCGGGTGTTGAGAGGGGAGGGTGGAGGAGTGTCTGACTATCTGCTGGTGGAAGGTAGATTTAGAGTGGAGCAGAAGTGGAAGGGCATCAAACGAGTGGGAGGAGGGAGAGAGGTAGTGAAAGTGAGTGGACTGAATGTGAAAAGTAGAGCTGAGGAGTTCCAGCAGGCGTTGAAGGAAGAATATGACAACTTGAGGGGAGAGGACCTGAGAGTTGTGGAGGAAGAATGGGAGACGTTAAGGGATGCGTTGCTGAGATGTGCGCAGAAGGTGTGTGGTATGGAGCAGGAGGAAAGGTTGCGAGTGGTGGAACGAGGAGGTCAAACTGGCGGTGGCACGGAAAAGAGGAGCGTTTGAGGAGTGGTTGCAGGTGAAGTCGGAGGTGGCTCATGAAAGCTACAAAGAGAGGAGAAATGAGGTGAAGCGGGTGGTG
>SDVV010000941.1:0-27873 GCA_016164225.1 Gammarus roeselii | reverse complement strand
TATATTGATATACATATTTACATATACTCACACATACATGTACATGTGTATACATATTGTCATATAGCTATACACACACACACACACACCTACGTATACATGCCCAAGGTTCTGCAGCTCAATATTCTCACTCTGTAGTGCACCTAACATTTTCTACCTTTTCTTCACTCAACATTTCACCTCTATGCTCCCACCTCCAAAAATAGGGTTGCCTCCTCCAGCTACAGCTTATTTGAACTAAATGTTGCCAATATCATCTTTCAGACACCTACAGTGAAGGTTAACTATTGGTAGCAGTATGTTAGAAACTCCTGTAAAGGCTAACACCAAATGAAGATCAGCCACTGTTGAATTACTGAAAACCGTTGACAAACAGCAATCATTGTTTGGGGACTCTCTGAGTGATAGAGGACAACCTTTGGAATCAAGCTATTCCCTACCCAAATCAAACCATGTACAAGGCAATTCCCTAGTATTATTGAGTAACATTTTATTGATAATTTTGTTTCTAGGCATACCGCTAACATGTATAATGATTTATTTAAATAACATTCAATTTGCACCAATGGATGGGAACTGTGCCCATGATATCACACTGATATACCACTTGATCATTGAATATTGTAAAAGGAACTTTTTAAGTTGATCTACTAAAGAAAAGGGTAATTGCAATCTATACCAAATTAGTGCATTCAACAAGCACCACTTGAAGGTGGAGGGATTACTGACTCAATAGTTATATTTTGCTTAGAGATAAATCAGACGTGATGTTTAGGTTTGCCAAAAAAACAGCCTATGCTATGACTGTTGCGATTTATATTCGCATTATCCACACCAATTACTATTATTGATCACTGCTGAATTTATTCTGCAAAATCTCGCATGGTACCATGATGCTGAATGCCTAGTGCAGTGAAGCATAAACTAGATACTCGAGGAGTCAATGGATACTGGGCTCCTAGTGAGGGGCGAGCTTATTGTTTACTCGAGCCCTTATCCACCGTTGGGTGCTCAATATTGCTGGTGGGAGCTCACGCCCTCCGATGGAACCTCACGCCCGCCGTTGGGAGCTCACGCCCGCCGTTGGGAGCTCACGCCCGCCGTTGGGAGCTCACGCCCGCCGTTGGGAGCTCACGCCCGCCGTTGGGAGCTCACGCCCGCCGTTGGGAGCTCACGCCCGCCGTTGGGAGCTCACGCCCGCCGTTGGGAACTCGCGTCGGCTGTTGGTTACTCACGCCTGCTGATGGTTACTCACGCCTGCCGTTGGAAGTTCAGGTTGGCCGTTAGTGCTCACGCCTGCCGTTGGGTGCTCACGCTCACGGTTGGGTGCTCACACCTGTCGTTGGGTGCTCACGCCCGCCGTTGAGTGCTCACGCCCGCCGTTGGGTGCTCACGCCTGTCGTCGTTGGGTGCTCACGTCCGCCGTTGGGTGCTCACGTCCGCCGTTGGGTGCTAACCCCGTCGTTGGGTGCTCACGCCTCCCAAAGGGTGCTCGTGCCTTCCAAAAGGTGCTTGCCCCTTCCAACGGGTGCTTGCGCCTTCCAAAGGGTGCTTGCACCTTCCAAAGGGTGCTTGCACCCTCCAAAGGGTGCTTGCATTTTCCAAAGGGTGCTTGCATTTTCCAAAAGGTGCTTGCACCTTCCAAAGGGTGCTTGCGCCTTCCAAAGGGGGCTTGCGCCTTCCAAAGGGGGCTTGCGCCTTCCAAAGGGGGCTTGCGCCTTCCAAAGGGTGCTTGCGGCTTCCAAAGGGTGCTCACGGTTTCTAATGGATTTCACGCCTATCGATGGGTGTTCACGGTCACGTCCACCATCGGTTGGTCACGTCCACCGCCGGCTGGTCACGGTCACCGCCGTCTGGTCACGCTCACCGCCGTCTGGTCACGCTCACCGCCGTCTGGTCACGCTCACCGCCGTGTGGTCACGCTCACCGCCGTGTGGTCACGCTCACCGCCGTGTGGTCACGCTCACCGCCGTCTGGTCATGCTCACCACCGTTTGGTCACCCCTTTCTACCAGGTCATGTCCACCGCCGCATAGTCACACCCACCGCCGGGAGTCACGCCCACCGCCTGCTAGTCACGCTCACCGCCGGTTGGACACCCATTGTTGCATGGTTATGCCAAATGTGAAACTATTGAAACGTCATAACATTTGTGTCTGATTATTGGAAAGTTGAGGATCTCCATCCCTTACTTCAACAGCCATGCTATTTGTCAAGATTTGAACTTACATTTTTGAAGTCTGTTCATTTTTCACTATGAGATATAAATTCTAATTGAGGTTCCATGGTCCATCCTTCTTCATCAATGAGCACCTTCTCACTGTTGACAGGCAAATTCCGAGGCCACACAAAGAGACCGGGTAAACTTTCAAGGCAATAACAGAATCCAAAGGTCTCGTAGAGAACGAGGAAACTACCACGGGGGAAAAGGAAATGGAAGGAGGCAAAACAATCATTGATACGGTTACAGCATCCAAGTTGGCAATTTTGATGAAGCCTCCTAAGGCACTCACAACTGGGGCGCAGACAACAGTAGGTGGTACATTTGTTTCAATTTTCTGATAGGAAAAAGTATTTAATTGGATATAAATTGCACGCAGTGCATTTTCTGATTGGAAAAAGTATTTAATCAGATATCAATTGCAGGCAGTGTAATTAGAATGGTTAGAATAGTGTTGTTAGTTTTGTTTAACTAATTGTAGAGGGACTTGGCTCATCTCAGATTGCTCTGAAGTTAACCAGAGCACATGTCAGAACATTGCTAGTTTCTTTAACAACCTTTTCCTTTTCATTCTATGCTTGCTGTTCTCATTTGTGCGGTTCCCTGTTAAATTGCAGACCTCATGCATGGGATCTGCATGTTGTGCCCCTGCTTCATTTTTCTGATCTGTCTAGCTCATGCTGCAAGAGACATATGTCCCATAATGTCTGCATGCATGAGATTGAATTGTGAAACTTCTGTTTATTCGCCATTAACCTTGTTTATGACTCTTTAATTCAGGGCTCTCAACTAACCATAGCTATGGTGTCCAAGTCTGAACTTCCCTCTTGAACTAAGGATCACATTTTCTGTGGTAATAGACTAATGTTGTTAGTAATAATAATCAGTTGTCAATTAATTAATCAATAACTTGATTTTCAATCATTTTCATTTGTTCTGTCATTGAATATGATAGTAGAAGTTGTCCATTGAACTCTCACATTGGTAATGGTTTCCACAGAAATTCGAGGTATTTCATTCACACAAGAATAAGTCATACACAGTCTTCAAAGCAAATTTTCTTATTCAGTTTTGTTATCATTGAAGGAAAGATGACACTCAATGTAACATGTTTTCTTTTATGAAGCACAGTAGCAAAATACAAAATTGTATATTGTTAATCTGTAGCTAGCTACTGTGAAAACAAACAAAACTTTTTGTGATACTGTAACTTGTAGGGATTTTTACAATGACATGTCTCTGAAAAGTTGAAAAATAAGTTTTAATTTGGTTTGGATATATAGCAAAAATTATATGGCTAATATATATTTCAAATCTTGATTTGTTGATACATTTTTTTGCCACTGTATGAATTGCAATTTACCATAGTTGACATCCATTGACCTTTAGAAAAACATGCTATTCATTATTTTATTTTCATTATTTAGTTGTTTCTGAATGGATCAGAATGATTCACTCCATACTTTTTTAGTCAGGCTATTGCAAAAAATATAATAAATATTCAGTTCCTTCTTTCAGTTTTCAATATAGCAAAATTCTGATGAATGATGTTGCTCAGTATAACAGTATATTAGCAAGAAAAAGTATCTTAAGATTAGATTAGAAACTACCATCAAACTTGCCCCATGGCCATAACTACCACTGATGCCAGAAACTATCAATTTCATGACTTCTCTCAATAAATCACTTCTGTGAGACAATGTCATTCCTTATACCTTGGTTTATTTAAAGTTGAAGAAATTGCCATGTCATGGGAAATTCAGAACCAGGTATCTCCATGAAGTTTTATTATGGAATTTTATTTGTGTTCATGTATGGGAATGCTGGGCTTTGTTAGAATTAATTTCAACAATTGGAAACATTTTTTAAGTGCTCTCTTTTTTTCTGGCAGGAATATTGAAATTGAAGACTAACTTTCATGAAAACTCTGCATAAAATTATTGAAGCCTGCAAGATCGGTTTGGTAACAATGCATCCCTGCATAATTTAAAATGGATCAAAATTTCCTGGAAAACAATAATCTGTTCTGGACTAAACAAATGAATTGAATTTTGTCAAGTACAACCATTCCTGTGTTTGTCTTTTTCCTAAGTTGGAACTAAGATCTATCCCTGTTATTAGCTATTTGCAGTTTAAACCAAAATAAATTTGCAGATTTTTGATCATGTCAATTGATTTGTGGTTGATGTTAGACTTGATCACACATTCTGTGGTTTGCTTTGGCAACACATCCTGTGCTTTGCTTCAACCACACATACTGTGGTTTGCCTTGATTATACATACTAGTCTTTGCTTTGACTGTTTCAACTATGTTTTGCCTTGACAAATTTTCCTTGACCTTACGCGCTGTGGTTTGCCTTGACCATACATGCAGACCATACAAACTTGGCTTTCTTTTTACAAGTTTGATGTGACTTTTCATATTTCATTAGGTCAAGTTTCTTTGGTCTGGTGATGGCATTAGGTTGGTGTTGTATGGCTTTTGTCTCCCCTAAAGTGAAAGCCTGAGTACACAAAAGTGACATTTCTCTGGGTGGGTGAATAATAGGTCTGTTATTCATGTCTGTGTCTGTTACTGTTCAGTCGTGATGTGTGTAGGCCAGATAGTCAGCGTCTTAGTAGCAAACTCCATCTCATGCAATCATAAGTAGACCCTCAGTGTTCTCAGAAAGCAAGTAGTGTGTTCTTTCTGACTTGGTCAGAAATGATTTGAGAAATAAAATTTCATCAACACCAGTATATTGTGCTGAAGTTATAAATTTGACAACGTTTGTGTTTGAAGGGTCTATTTGTTGTGTTTTGAGACATTTGTTGTGTTTCTAGTGCTGAGCATGTTTCATTTTTAACTTCCTACAAATCCATTCACAACAAATTTAAATATTTTTAGAGTTGGTGACATTAGTTCTACAAGACATTCTAGCTGAACACATGAGTTCATTTTGGAAAAGTACTGACATGGTACTAACAGCTCCCAAGTCGATATATTATCAATACACATTGGTTGCTGGTTCATTCTTGCAACAATTAATCATTCTGAGTTTGTTCAAAACTGTTGAGTTCCCAACATATCATGTAGTCAAAATAAGTTTGATCAAAATCAGGTCTGAATTTTCATTTCAATTTTAAGTTGTTGATCCTTTAATCCCAAACTTACTTGCTATTGAAGTAAAAGCACATGCTCAGCACAACACATGTAGTTCCAGGTGTGAGTCTTGAAATCATCCATGATCATAAAAATGTTATAAAATCTGATGTTATCTTAACTAATGACAAAGGTTTTTAAAAGTTGTTGACTACTTGGTTCTGATTTATGTTTATTATAATGGGGTACTTTATTTAATTGCAAGGAATTTGATCATAAAAGACTAAATATGATTGCATTCATGACAAGTTACTATCACAAAATGCTGACACTATCAGGCTTCAAGATTATCACATTTTTTTTACATGTGTATTTTGATATCTGTAAAGTGGAGCTATTTCAACTAACTACACAATTATTCTGTAGCTCATGTGCTTTATGATTTTTTTATACGCTGCTTGTATTGGATTTTAATACTGTTATGTTCAAAATCTTGAATTTTAATAAATTTATTCATATAACTATTAGTTTTCATCTCCTTCAGAGATGTGTTGATGTTGTTGACTATCATTGTTTCATTATTTCGTTATTAATATAGCATTGAGAATGAATATTTTCATGTTAATAGTCTCTTTTTCCATTATGGTGTCAGACAAAAACTTCTTTAGAAGTTGGTTTTTGAAAATAATGACCTAATCCAAAGTTTTCAGTGTATATTGATGTACAGTTGATAGATCTAGATATATCAATTTCAAAAATGAACAATGAGGCTGTACATGTTACTGTAAATGTTGATAGATTGACCCATTGTCTACATAAATGTGTCTAAAATAATTACATTTGATGTTATCCATTCTGACATTACTTAAACATAAGTTAGGGGTCTGCTTCAAGTCTTCATGCATAATTTTTCTACAATTCTCCTCCATACATTCCACTGTGGCCCTTCTCATGTGTGATATTCCCAGCATGGATTCAAACCATATTTATGAGATTCCCCTTTTTTTTTCTTCTATCAGCTTTCCAGGTTTGTTGACGTCATCTGTGTGTCTGAGGTTAAATTTTTGCCCTGGGGTGGATAGATGATTATTTATTTTATGGATCATTAACACATTATTTTAGTATTTTAGTATTGCTTCTTTCTTGGGCTACATTATTTTGCTCTGCCCTTTTTTCATGGTGATAAATTTTGCATTGGTTATTATTATATATATATCAATGCTGGTTGAGACAAGGTGACCCAGGGAAGGGGGTTACTTGTGGAACCAGCGGGACTCTGGGTTTTGGGAACCCGGGGGACTTGGAAGACCAGGAGGATTTGGGGGGACCTTTGGAACACTCTCAACATGCTTAGGGACTCTTGAGAAACTGTAGGACCCACTTGAGGCCCCTCTGAATCCTGGAACCTGTGCTCCCCCCTCCCAAAATTACGTTAAACCTACTCTGTATTTACGTTAAACCTACTCAGTATCAGCGTTGAACCTATTCTGTATCTGCGTTAAACCTACTCTGTATCTGCGTTGAACCTACTCAGTATCTGCATTGAACCTACTTGGAACCTGTGTTGAACCTATTCTGAACCTGCGTTGGACCTACTGGGAACCTGCGTTGGACCTACTCGGAACCTGCGTTAAACATACTCTATCTACGTTGAACCTACTCTGTACCTACGGTAAACCTACTCTGTATCTACGTTAAACCTACTCTGAACCTATGTTAAACCTATTCTGGATCTGTGTTGAACCTACTCTGGATCTGCTTTGAACCTACTCTGAATCTGCCATGAACCTACACTGAATCTGCGTTGAACCTACTCTGAATCTACCCTGCTTCTACTTTGCCACTCTTCAAATGCCCTACGGGGGAGTCTGCATTAACTTTGCGTTGGGACTTTGGTGGAAAACAGAAGCAACTACTAATACAATTTTTGCTTTATTTAAAATGTATTTTTGACATCTCTGCTTTAGCAGCTTTAATGTACAGGTCATAGGGTTGGCAACTCAGTAAAACACACCTAAAAAAAATACCCAGAAATTGGTTAGTGTGTTTCTCCAATTTTTCCTAATATGGCCCCTTTGTTTCTCTAATATTGAGCATTAAGTGAAACAAAGGTTGAGAAAAGTCACGCAATGTACCAAAACATTTATGCACATTGTTTTATTACTGGGAAAGAAACCAGCCATCCAAAGGACCAAAACTCAGAAGTGAGGCTACAATCCAATGTTTAATTGAAACTATAAATGCCTTATGTTTGGTGTTTTAATAGATCAATTCAAAAGTTTAAATGTTGTATTTGATGAACATATACACAATAAAGTGGATAAATGTGAATGCAACAGCTCATTACTGGTTTCTGATGCAGATGAGGCTGATGAGCATTTTTATAAAACACTAAAACTTTTCATAAAATTCCCTGCAATGTGATTCACAAGTTGTGCTAGCTATATGCTCTTGCTGCATCTAGCAAAAGCATGAGTTTCCAGATTAGATTCATCCACTTGAAGTACTGCAATTATTTCACAGTCTTCTTCAAGTTCATAATCATCTACTTGTCTCTTTTGACATTTTTTCAAATGTGCTCAGACTCTCAAGTGTGGAACTAATCAATAAATTACAATAGTCACAGCTAACTTTGCTGGTAGTATTTTCAACTTGACTAACTTCACTCCACTTGGTACACTTGTGTCTGCTACCTCCAAGTGGCATTATAAAACTGAGTTATTTTCCCACTAATAGAACTATGAGTCTCTAAGAGCTGTTGTAGGAAATAAAAACTAATTATAAGCAAAAAAAATTGGTATCATAAGTTAATAGTTGTAAATCATGACTTTCAAATAATAAATTAAAATACATGCAAGACTGCTGGTAATTTTAGCATTACTTTTATTTTGTCCGTAACTTTACAGCTGCCTTTGTCAGTTTGTTTGTCAGATACAAGACTGATGCAATCATTGAAGTGCTTGGTACACCTGTGAGTTCAAAGGACAAACATGTTGCAACTTGTATTAAGAGACTCAGGCAGATAGTGTGGAAGTTAGTTGACTCATGAGTTGCAAGTCATGACATGATTAACTTGTCTGTACCTAGTAACAAATTGCTTTTGACTGTTGAGTTTGAAACACTTATATAGGGATATCATAGTAAGCTACAGCTTTAGTTGGTGGCCTAAGTCAATTGAATAACATAGATACTTCCTTTCAAAGGTGTGTCTTCAGTATTCATGTATGTTTTACTGTAATATAATCAATTTGACCAATAAAACCCAGAAAAATCCAGTAAAACCCACATATGAGATTCTTTTTTCAAAAACCTGTGGGTTTTTGCCAACCCTGATATGTCTAAAACCAAATTTCACAGTTGAATCTACAATGTTCTATCTTTGGTGCTGAAACACCTAGCAATTATAATACCTACTACTACTATCTCTGATTTTCAAATGACCAAATATCAAGTGGAATTTATTTGATAAACAGATCTCAAACTATGTCTCTTTCTGCTAGAGAGGGGCTGGTATAGCACTACTAAATGATTGTGTTGAGAGAATGGGTATTTATGTATTGAAAGAGTCAGCATAACACAAAATAATTGTTTTTTAAAATTATTCATCTTGCCTATTTGTACTAATATCAAAGAATCTAGAACACAGTTGAAGTATAGACGTAAACTGACACAAATGGAAAATTTTATTTGGGAGAAAGCCCTCACAAAAAATATTTACTATCACAAGCAGAAAGATAAACAGGTCATTGCGAAGGAAAAGACTGTTGCGTTGAGTAGACAGACAGCAATTTGGTATACAAAATCTGTCGAAGGTCAACTGATAGCTGACTCTGGTGGAAAAGTGTCTAAAACATCTTATGCAGGTCTCTTACCTTTGCAGCCCCCTCCAGCAGGCCCACAGCAAGTGGGGAGCAGCAGAGCCGGGGGAGGCCAGCACAGCCATGCGCGCCAGTATGCTATTGAGAACAGCAATGTTAACACAGGTATAGGAACTGGAATTAGTGCGCACTATTGGCTATCACATGAGCCATCCGCATGCATGACAAAAAAAAAAAAATCTTGAACAGCACACTGTACAACAAAGAAGCACACAAAGAAGCAACACATCAAGACAGACACTAACACACACAAACACGCACCACAACCCACCACTCCAGCATCACAGCAAAAAACAGACAAATCCAAAGCCAGGACGCCAGCACCCTAAACAAACTCAAACAGAACATCACCCAAAAACTCTGCAAGCAACCTCTTGAATGCAGCCAGGGAATCTGACTCCACCACAGAACTTGGGAGGCGGTTCCACAACTGAACACATCATGCTTCAAAGAATCTCCTCTTGATGTCCGTATTACAAGCTGGCATCAAAAGCTTATAGGGATGGCCTCAAGTTCTTGCATCAGGAGCTCTCCAAAAAATACCCCCAAGGTTGGCGCCACCATCCAACCTGCAGATGATCCTCCAGTATTTAATAAGGTCCGCCCTGAGAAACCTTTTTATAGAATATAAGCCAAGTTGCTTCAGCCTGGAAAAGTAATCCAACTCAGCAAGACCATCCACATTTCTTGTCCATCTCCTCTGCACAGACTCAAGCAATCTCAAATCCCCAAGAAAACCCACGTTCCACACTGACAAACAATAATCCATGAGAGGCCTGATGTGCATCACAAAGAGGGACACCATGAAGTGAGGACTACGGCAAACGGTGGATCTCAGCAGGCTGCTGGCCAATCCGGAAGCTTTACCCACCACCTCTCTGACATGATGGTGGAATTTCAGTTTTACATCAACCACCCTACGGGGGAGTCTGCATTAACTTCGGGTTGGGACTCCGGTGGAACATAGAAGCAAATAATAAATAATAAATTTACATCAACCACCAACATGAGATGAAACCTCAGAAAATAGGCTAACAAATTTAGTGTGAATAATGTTTCTAAGTAATAGGGGCTATTGATTGTTGAATGAAGAAGTAAATAAATGAAATGTTGAAGAAAATAATATTGCTTGTAATTATGAAATAAAGACAAATTATTATTGGTTTCTAGCAGCAGAATAGTATGGAGAAGTTGACACTACTTTCAAATACAGGTTTTTCCAGGTTCAAGATTAATTTCACAATGAGTGATGGAACAAGATTGTTGAAGTGGCCCTACACATACCTCTTATAGACATTCCATACATCTCCAATCTCACTATATGTGGACAATTTATAAATAATCTAAAGACACCCTAGTGATTCAACAATTCAACAAGAACTCCAGAAGTGTCTAAACCAAGTTCAAAATTGGGCTTCCTCTAATGAATTCCTATTCTTGCCCTCTAGAACCTAGAGCATGCATTTTACCCTGGTGCCCTGCCTACACCTGAAACCAGCCTTAACGCTGCACAAAATACCTCTGAAATACAAAGAATTTATAAAGGTCCTTGGTTTTGTGTGGGTTGAGTTTATTGAGCGCAATGAAATTCTCCCCTTGCCAGTTTGAATTCAGGCAATTTTGGTCTTCTGGGGATCAGGTCATTACCTGATCCTTACCTGACTCCTCTAGCCTCTTGCTACAGCCCCAACGCCAGGTCAGGTCAGAACAAGGAACCAAACCTGCAGGGCACAGGGAAAGCAAGAGAGCACTGGAGGCAAGCCAGGCATGCACCAGTCACAAAGTGCTGACACCAGGCACATAACACTGCAGGTGAAGACAATGGTACTGGAAGTGTGCATGCCAGTTACAAGAAGAAAACAAGATAAAGGTAACATAAGCTGCATAAAAATCTAACAAATATAGGACATATATCTCCAAAAAATGCATAAAATCAAACAAGATGAACAAGCAATCTAACAGGAGACATCTGTATTTAATCAGTCACCAAAAATGACTTTAAAATGAGAGAAAGAGAAAACTTCTGCCAAAATAATAAAAGAGAAAGAGTGAATTCGATGATAAAAGACCACTTTTAAAACAATAAACTGTAGGAGCATGAACATCTTCAGCCGGAAGGAATCCCACAAGGCAATTCGTCTACAGTTGAAGAAATGCTTTCTCACATCTGACTTGCATTGTGGAGGATGCTGTTTCAACCCATGCCTGGGGTACGAGCAGCAGTAAACATTCTGGACAAACCCACATCAACCCTGCCTCCAGATTAATCATCAGCAAATGCTTTGTAATATTCTATGAGATCGGATCTTACCAGGCTTCCATAAATTGAAAACAAATTTAATCTTGACAGGTGACTTGCATGAAACATATCTGCTAGTTCATCAACGTTTTTAGCCCAATGAAGCTGAACAGGCTCCAGCATCCTCAGATCAGCAACAAACTCCGAATTCCAAACACAAAAGCAATAATTCAGTACAGGGTGGATATGAGACATAAAGCAATACCATGAAATCAGGGCTCCTATAAATGGAGGACCTTAGTAAGTTGTTAGCCAGACCCAAAGCTTTTTGTATCACAGCATGAATATGGTTACTTCAATTTGCTATCAATCATCAGCAAAGCTGAGGGAAGATAGTTGATATAAATTAGAAACAGTTTTGGGCCAAGTACTGAACCTTGTGGCACACCACTGTCAACGGCCCTAGAAACAATAACTGCTCCCCCACAAACAGCTACTTTCCCTGGCAGTCAAGAAACTTGATATCCAGAAAAGTAGCCAAGTGGAAACCCTCAGACACTGCAACTTCTGCAACATCATAGAGTGGGACCCAACATTGAATGCTTTAGGTTCACTTGGCTTATTTGGATGTTTAGGACTGGTTGAATGATGACGTTGTCACAGATGTTATGCTGTTTAATTTTTCAAAGTCATTCAATGTTGTTTCTCATGTGTTGATCCAAAAGATGAGGGAGGTGGGAGTTGGGCTGGTTATGCTTGCCTGGATTCATTCGTTTTTTGCTGGTTGTTCTATGCGGGTTGCTGTAGATGGGTGCTGTAGTGAGTTGAGGGAGGTAGTTAGTGGTGTTCCTCAGGGTTCAGAACTGGGCCCTGTGCTATTTCTAATCTTTGTTGATCACATCACAAATGGAGGGTTGTGTTCTTTCAAGTAATTGCTCAAGACTACAAGCTGTATCTGGTACATGATGCTGAAAAGGTCTGCAGCTGGTGTGTCTCGTCTGCAGTTGGATCTGGAGAAAGTCAACGTAGTTGCTGCATCTTGGAACTGCAGGCGCAACTGGAAAAAGTGCGTTGTTGGGGTTTGTTCAAGGGTTTGCCGAGCAGACTGACAAGGATCTGCTGGCTCTGTACGATTTGAGCTGGATATCATTGAAGTTTGTTAGTCTCACAGGGACCAGGTGTAGTGGATGTGAAATTGAAATTCCACCATGATGTCCAAATGGTAGTGGGAAGGGCTTCAGGATTGGCCAACAACCTGCTGAGATCTATAGTTTGCCATAGTCCTCACTTCTTGTTGTTCCCTCTTTGTGATGCACATAAGGCCTGTCATGTATCATTGTTTGTTGGTGTGGAATGAGGTTTTCTTGGGGATTTGAGATTGCTTGAGTTTGTGCAGAGGAGATGGAGAAAGAGTGTGGATAGTCTGGCTGAATTAGATTACTTTTCCAGACTGAAGCCACTTGGCTTATTTTCTTTAAAATAAGTTTTTTCAGGGCGGTCCTTATTAAATACTCTATGATCATCCCTGAGTTGGATAGTGGTGCCAACCTTAGGGCCTTTTTGGGAAAGCTCTTGATTTGAGAATACAAAGACATCCTTATAAGCTTTTGATGACTGCTTGCAATACCTTGTGTAACACCCTTCCAAGTCTTCTGGTTGAGTCTGATTCCCTGGCTGCATTCAAGGGGTCACTTGCAGAGTTTCTGGGTTATGGTCTGTTTGAGTTTGCTTAGTTTTGTAGGGATACGTCTTTCACATGTTGAAATCATAACCTTAGGATCTAACTGCCAGATGTTCATGTCCTTGTGAGTGGCTCATGCAACTTTTTTTTTTGTACCAGTGTGTGGGTAGTGCGGTGTTTCTTTCTCATGATGTTTTGGTGGTGGCATTGTGGGTTCTGGTGTGGTTGTGCCTGATTGTCTTGCCTTGCATCTCCATGCACTTGTGCGATGTGCTGTTCCCGCTTCATTTCTTTCCTGTTGCTCATACTTACCTGTTGGTCATGCAAGGATATGAAGCCTTCCTTCTCCACCAAATTCTTCAAATCAACACTCCAATGTGGATGATCAACTTACTGCTGGTCAACCTAAGTTGACTGTCATCTATACTTTGTTGGCTCCAAATCTGCAGACGGAGTGGGAGCTGCTGCTATGTACGGTCAAACCTTACGTTTGGCTACTCTCCCACATAAAGCCTCCGTTTTCTCTGCAGAGCTGTCTACCCTCAAATTAGCCATCTCCATCTCAAAAACCAATCATCTCCATAAATATGTTCTATGTTCAGGCAGTCTGAGTGCCCTCAGTCAACTTGAAACTTTGCACTATAAACACCCTGCTCTTTGTAAAATGGAGCATGATCTCTTCACAATGTCCAAGACAGGCCAAGGGGTTGAATTCTGTTGTATCCCAGGATATGTGGGAATAAAGGGAAATGAGTATAGATTTGCTTTCTTGCCAAGAACAATTTATCACTAAACACGATGGAGACTGGTTCCCTGTCTTCAACTCACTGCTGGAATGACATGTGGCAACAGAGAAGAGGATTTTGCTTTCAGTAAAAACCCTCAGTTGCAGAATGGAAAACCAAGTTATCAAACAGAGAAAATCACGTGTTATCAACTGCCTGTGCAAGGACATATGTGGATAACTCACAATCACCTTATGGATGTAAATGTGGGACTGGACACACCACCAGGCTTCTGCTGCCACCAGGTGGTGAGCTGTGTGAAACACTAATTTATTGCAATGCACCCACAGCAGCCTGTGTGCATGCCTTCTCAACTCGTCGTTGTAGTGGAAAAAGCATCCTACATCATTTACACAACATCAGCTAACTCCATAGCTTTGCGCTCACCTTTAAAAGATAGCATGCACTGTTACTTGGGATCTCACCTTTGTATCTCACCTTTGCAGCCCCCCACAGCCCTGCCAACAGATCAAGCAGGCATGGGAGGCAGTACACCTCAGCGCGCCAGCAATCAAAATGAACAGCACGGTACAAGAAATGCAGCAAGACGCTAGTTGGAATGCGCTCAATAGGTCCAAAGAAAACAAAACAATGAAGACAGTCAATAACTGTCAGCAACACAAACAAAGTCACAATATCACATCAAATTGAGTCTAGCAAAACTCATACAACACTGCCTTCAATTCCTCCGCCAGGGCCTCTTGAAGCCGCAAAGGGAATCACACTGCACCACAATAGCGGGCAGCCGGTTCCAAATCTGCACACAGCAAGAATTAAAGAATATGCATTTATAGTCTGTCTGAGAGGGAAAAAACCACCAGCTTGAAAGAATGCCCACGTGTGCCAACATCTGGAGCTCTCTCAAACAGAGCAGACAAACCTGAATCAACAGAACAATGAAAAATCTTCCAACACTTCACAAGATCAGAACGCAACAACCTCCCCTCACAGAAAACAACTGCATTGCTTTGAGCCGTTCACCATAATCCACTTCACCCAGCCCATCAATCTCTCTGGTCCACCTCCTCTGCACAGACTCCAACAGTCTCCAACCCCCCAAATATCCCACATTGAACACACATGAGCAGTAGTCCAAGATGGGTCTTATATGAGTAATAATCAAAGAGACCATGAAAACGAACTCCTATTAACAGAAGAGCGGAGCAGACTGGCCCTTCTTACAACACTCCTCACGTGGAGATGGAACCGCAGCCTTGAGTCAACTAGCCTTGAGTCATCAAGCCTTGAGTCAACAAGCTCTCCCAAGTCCCTGAAGGAATCGACAAGCTGAAGTACCACACCATTCAAATAATAAGCAGTTCTATCTTCAATCTGCTCCAATTCAAGATGGCCCCTGTAAAAACGCAAAAAGAAACACTTGTCAATGTTCAATGGGAGATTCCATGACAACGACTCAGACTGCACCAAATTCAGGTCCCTCTGCAAGGAAGACACACCCAGGCAAACTGCTGGTACATCGCGTGGGAAACTCGAATAAAGTTTGAAGTCGTCAGCAAAGGCCTTCCACTCACAAGCCACACCTGCTGCAACATGATTGACATATAGCAGGAACAAGAGCGGTCCCAGCACAGAACCTTGGGGCACACCACTTGTCACCTCCTCCCAGAAGTCACTGACAACTCCCTCCACAGAAACACCCATTTGCCTCCCTATCAGAAAATTACAAATCCAATCTAACAGTCCATCCCGAATACCCACTCATCTCAGTTGGTCCAACAAAACGGAGTGACTGACCACATCAAACACTTCAGAGAAATCCAGAAAGACCACATCAACAACCAGTCCTTCATCTACCCGATCAGCAACCTTGCCATGAGTAAGCTAAAGTTGATCTTCAGTGCTCATTCCCACCCTGAAACAAAATTGACCCTCAATCAAAATGCCAGAATCTTCCAGAAAAGACACCAACTGGGACACAATAACCTGCTCCAGCACCTTACAGCAAACAGAAGTAAGACTCACAGGTCAGTAATTGAGAGGGTTACTTCTTGAACCAGACTTGAACATAGGAACTACTCAAGATTCCTTCCAGGCCTCCGGTAAAACTCCCAGGTCCAATGATTTTGCAAAAAACATAACAAAGGCAATGACTTCAAAACACCAGGGTGAATGTCATCAGGTCCCAGGGCAGAAGATGAGTCTAAACCACCCAGAACCTGGGAAACTTATCAGTTCAGTCACACAAATCCCATTAAACTTTCTAGGATAAAACTGATGTGGGCAAGGGCCGGCAGGATCAGCATCCACAAAAACAGACAAAAAAAAAAGTCTACAAACAGCTGACTCATGTCTCTCTGACCAGCAACAACCTGGCGTAGATCACCTGGTAGCCAACCCCCACTCGTGCCACCCTGTACCAACACCACCTGTTCCGGAAAGTCTGCAACTCATCTTTGTGCGCTGTGGAAGTTGTCCTTGTGGATCCTACCTCTCTGCGGAACCGACGGTGTTTCAACCTAACTAGCCAGAAATAGCAGCTCAATATTCCTAGTCCTAGGAAATTTTGAACTCTTTCAAGAAACTGGTTGCCTCATTCAGTGCAGTGAATGGTCTCTTACACTCTTCTGTTATCATGAAATAATATATATTACTGCCACATGGATGAAAATGAATAGCAAAGAGTAATCTCACTTGCCCTGCAGACAGGTTTCCAGCTACAGTGGCAGGTTGGAGCTCATTCACCTTAAACTTGGATGGACAAAGTTTGCCAGTGCAGCTGAGTCTATGACAGCGCAGTGGACGCAAACCTAGACTCCACTATGAGCAGCCTACAAAATTATCTCGGTAATCCTGATGATATCTTAAAGGGTAACCAATGAAGGACTAATTAACTGAAGGAAGCTAATCTGTAAAGAAAACTCAAGTTTTGTGAACCTGCACCTGTATTCCAAATGGTCTCGAGTTACAACCAGCGGACCTGTTTCTCTGCCATCATCGTGAGTGTAATGGCTCAAGCAGAATAGGCTTCGTGATACAGGGGTAAAAGTAATCAAAAACTAAAATAATGCAAGGCAAAGGATATGCACGGTAAAACTGGGGCGCTATATATTAAACATCGGCTTAAGGCAGCAAAACTCATGAGGAAAACCTCAATAGTGCATTTCAGTAGATTCCTTGCACAACTCAGGAACACAACACAACACTTGAACACAGAAACCTAATTACTCAGACAATGCTTATTGCGGAGAAATGATAAGAGGTCAGTAACCCAAAACAAAACAGGAAAAAATCCTGGCAGAAACAAGGCCAGCAGCAACAAACTCAGCAGTGTTAGGCAGCAACACTGACAGCTCCTCAGGTAAGAGGGTACACCATAAGTTGAAAGGGGGGGGGGAATAAAATTCCATGAGGTAATGGAAACCAATTTCAAAAGCAATAGCACCTCTATGATGGATTAATCAGGAAGGAGGTGACCACCTGGTAACCTGGTACATAAATGGGACAGTTATAGAGGGAAGGGGATGTCACAGGGTGGTTCAAGCCTGAGGAGCTGCCTTACATACAGGAAAATCAGCTCCTATACCAAAAGTACAGAGCAAAACAAATGCCTTCAGCAGCTGCAAGCAATTCCCCCCCCCCCCCTAAAAAATAGGAACCAACACAGCATGCTCAGCTTCACAACACACAAAAAACAAATGAATGCCCCCCGTATGGTTTTCCAGCTACAGAGAGGAAGTTTAGATATTTAAGGTTTTACGTCAAGGTCGTTTGTCAGTCATGCAATGGCTGGTAAGTCTTGGTCGGGTAGAGTGTTTTCTTGCAAGGTGTTATGTTATGCATGAAGCAATTAGTTATGCATTAGTCAACCAGTTTGAATACAAGGCAATGCAATCAGCCAACAAACCCAATTGGGAGAATCCCCTCTAGCAAATCGCCAACAACTGAAACCAGGTTATTAGCCTTTGCCCAGTTTTACCTGGAGTAGCCCAGTGCTGTAGTTTGAGGTTCTGCATTTGTAAAGGCTAGTGACTACAAGTTGTACTTGAGAAACTTGCGCAAGAACACTGAGTCTGCCGCTCAAGGTGTCCAATCACTGCTAAATGGGTTGGATGCAGTTGACTCTGTTGCACGGTCATGGAACCTTGGACTGAATCCAGATGAGTGTGTTGTGCTGCGGTTTTTTAGAGGTTGTATTGATTTTGATGCTTTGGTTCCAGCTAACCAGTACGTCCTGCAGGGCAGAGTGTTGAAGTTTGTTTCTACGCACAGAGACTTGTGCATCAATGTAGATACCAGTCTCCAATTCCACCATCATATTCGTGTGGTGGCTGCAAAGGCTGGTGGGTTGGCCAACTGTTTGATGAGATCAACTGTTTGCCGGTCATGGGAATTTATGCTGTCCCTATACGTTTCGCATATTCGTCCCCTTATTGAGTATGCATACTGCGTTTGGAACACTGGATATTGTGGGGACTGCAGGCTGCTGGAGCCTGTCCAGAGGAGATGGACTAAAAATATTGATGGACTTTCTGGCATGGACTATGGGGACTGTTTGAGGAGCCTGGATTTGTTTTCCATCAAGGGTCCGCTTCTGAGGGCAGACCTGATCCAATATTGAAAATTCTGCATGGAAACTCAGAGGATTTGCTAACTATGTTTTCTTTGGCTCCGAGAGTTGGTACTAGAGGTCATGGGCTGAAGCTGGCGTTTCCTCATCGCTCATCTGATGTCCGCAGTAGGTCCTTCAGTGTGAGATGTGTTGGTGTGTGGAATGGCTTGCCTGCTGACATAGTGCAGTTGACAGATATCACTCGCTATAAGCAAGCCCTTGCTGATCTGATGTACGAGGAATTTATAGATTTTCACTTGGCTGATGAAGTTTAATTTATTTGTAGGGATGCGTGTGTAAGCATGTATGTATTTTTTTTCTGTCTAAATGTATATGTGTGTATATATGTATATATGTATGTATGTATGTGTATGTTTTATATTGTGACCAACATAACTGCTATATGATCAGTTGCCTGAAGCACAAATTTCCAGTTTTTTTCCGCTCCATTGTTTTGCCAGTCTTTGCAGTTTGGCGTGCTGTGGCATTTGTGCCTGCTGTCATGCTCTGCACTCTGGCCTTGCTGGGGTGTGGGGTGGTCTTGAGGCAATCAAGGTGAGAAAGCCTTGTTACACACACACACACACACACAAGAAGCAGGCATACAGAAATAACAGAGAAACTCAAAAATAGAGGAATATAAAGAACCTTGAAGATTGCTTCAGGCATACTGCTGCACTAGACCATGGACCAATTGGTGTAACATGATATCCAAAATATTGAAGTTGTGGGTACCCGCAAATCAACTCTAATATATGTGTATAAAATGCATGACATTGTACAAAACAAGCAGAATTTATAATAGCACTTTCAATAGCTGAGAGATGAACTAAAATCTGACTTCATACTTCAGTTGGGTGATTTAATTAAGAAAAATGGGGGCCCACTTTGGTAATGTGCTCGTTTACAACCATTGAAAAGAATCCTAATACTCTATGACTAAGAGTTCAAAGTCGTCACCTTGGCATCCAGGAGCAGCGTCGCAGGCAACAGTTTCCGTAACAAAAGCGCTCCCAGGTCCACCAACCCACTCTTAGGTCTCCACCACCAACTCCAACAGGTGGCTGATGAGATGTCCACATCAAGTTACGCAATGCCTCTGATGGCTTGGGTCAAGGGTCTTTCTCCACACTCCACAGCAATACTTTAAAACCACCTCTTCCACCAACTAGATCAAGTCTTTACCCGTTGTTGCAAGCAGCTCCAGGGAGTTTTGTAACGACAGTGAATTAATAATGATGACTGCAACATCAGTCAAATAACTCTGTGGAAGTTTGAAGATTTGCATGTTTCCCCACCGGATTACTCAAAGCGATGACATGGGGGGCCTTATAGGAATGCCAGCTAATTAGCTTCCCAGAAGCTCACCAATAACTCCTGTCGGGACACACCAAGCGGACTTCCGTTTCAAAGTTGTGAAAATGGTAACCCATGGAGCTCCTGGACATGGGTAGGCCTCCTGCTTTGGGGGTTGAGGTCCTCCCTCAACAAGGTCTGCAATGTAGACAGGCCACAGGCCACTATCCAGTGACTGGGTCGTTCCCCAAGGCTGATTAGGGAAACGCTCTTGAGAAGGCAACTACTCTTAGGATTTAAGTTAGGGCAAAATCTTCCATGCACAGTCACTTGAGACTACCACAAATCTGAACCAAAAAAGACACTTTTAATTATACTGACATTCACATACTATAACACAAGACAACACATCAAAAAAGAACACACTAGAGACAGGCAGCCCACCAGCTGCAAAGAATAGAGATAACTGACACTGCATTCACAGAAAATCTAGGAGTAGGACACCCCACTGTACTATACTCCTTCCCACTTAAGTGAATGCCACTGCAGTACAAGATTGAATATACAGAGACTCAGTTTTTCTTCTTCCCCTCCTTCTGTATTACAAAACGTGGGACTGCACATTGGGGAAGCCTCGAACGGCACCTATTGCACGCTTTTGAGGTCCAACTGCTGAAGGCAAAGTTACCACCCAGTTAATTACTTCACCCTGGCCAGGGGAACTGCCATTACTTGCCACACCTACCCCATTACCGTACCCATTAGTCCAGCTCTTGTTTCACAAGTTTCACCCAGAACATCATCCGATAAGCTCAGCAGACTACCCAAAACTACGGATACCTGCTCCATTTGCTCCTACAGTTCACGCAAGTGCAGCTCCATTCGCTCGATGTGACCCCTACATCTCTGGGCTGAACTATCATCTTGCTCAAACCCTGAAAACAATGAAAGCACTGACTTGACAACACTTCTTAGATTGTCAAAACTCTCCTGTACTGTTGACACTGCAGCAGCAACCGGGGATTCACCCTCGCTTGGCTCACCTGATGGAGGCAAGCCAGCACAGGGGATACTGCTCAGACTCAGCCACCAGGAGTGCTCATCAGTATCTATTACAATGCCAGATGGCAACTCCCAGGCCGTTGGGATTTCGGCCCGATCTGGGGGCTCTACATCCCCCAACTTCAAAACATTTTGTTTCCCCAGTTTATATGATTGGAATCACCTCCTTCCAAATCTGAGGTATCACTCCATCCATCATCTGAAGTACCCCATTTGTCAAAGCCACTCTCCGATGCCATTGTCTCAGTGTCTGAATAGAGGGACATAGTCAGAATAGTGGGAAATATCACCACAAGGTGCAGGTAGATCTGTTGCTTCCTTCCACCAAATGATGGATGGTCCAATAGGTACCGAGGAGTGGTATATTGCTTCAACTGGTCATGATGTGCTTTAATCTCCTTGACACCATGCCTGCTTCTTCATGTATATGTAACACCATGATCTCCCATTGCCACAGTGACTTGAAAGGGCTCTTCAAACCTCTCCCTAAATTTATTTGCAGTCTCATGTCCCTTCAGCACCACTTTTTTCAGCACCTGCTGCCCAACATGATAGGTAGCAAAGGAAGGATTACCTTCACGTCATCTTCCACTTGTTGACAGTGAAATCATAGTTGGGTCTCTCACAGAGTAATTCTGCCCAAGCAGATATTTGAATGGGGACATCTCCAATGCAGTGTGATAGGAGTTGTTGTAAGTCACAACTGCCTTGGGCAACATCTTCAACTAATCAATTGGTGACTCAACTTGCACACGAAGGAGTTCACTCATTGAGGGGTTGGCCCTCCCACTGAGTCCATTGCTCTGAGGATGATTGGGGGTAGTGAAGACCTGTGTTATGCCATATTTAGCAAGGACATCAACAAATGGGAATCCTGTAAACTCGGATCCGTTGTCAGTGAGCACACGGGATGGACATTGTGGCCGACAAGAAATCACTCTCGGCTCAACAATGGTTGCTACAGAATAGGAGGTCGTATTTGTTATGGGTATGACCATTAGCCACTTTTAATTGTGGTCTACCACCACAAGACACCCCATAAATCATCCACTAACCGAAAGAGCAAGCAAGTCCAATGCTACCAACTCAGATGGGTGGGAAGTTTTAATTTGGTGGACCAGAGGAGCCACTGTGAAAGCCACCTTCATAACCTATCACGTGTGACATGATGATGTTATGTCCCTCAGAATTTTAGAAAGACTCTGATGCCACACATGTTGGGATGAGAATGCCATTGTTTTCTGGTGTCCTCTCTCACCGTGCATTTGTAAAGCCATTTCAACTAAAAATTGGAATGTGACCAAATAGGCTGCCTTGCCACCCAAACCAGTGTAGACTCAAAGCCCCATGCGTACATTCAGCATTTCATGGTACCTCTTGAATCGAACAAGTGACTTGGGCCAATCTTTAGGCTCCACACGCAGTAAATTCCGCCTTAAGCAGCATGGCAGTGCACTCTCCCATTGAAGGGCTGCCACCTCTCCAGCATCCAACACTGCAGACAGATCATCAGGCACTCCCTCTTCTGCAGATTCCACAGTGTTTGAAGGTTCATCTTCAACGGGGTCACCCTGTGACTGGTGTCCACCACCACATAACTGTAGTCTGTAATCTAGTACTTGCGTTACGTCAGTAATAATAGTTCACGCTTAAAGGACACCCCAGGCTCACCTCATAGGACCGCAGCAGCTACGAGTGTTCACCTCGTGTTCACTCTATTGTGGCTGCAACCAAACCCACCTGCCCAAACTACTCTTCCCAAAGACTTAGCTCTAAGTAAATTAATATTCCCCCTTTACTGTATCACTAGTTAAGGCTCTCCTATTGTTACACTCGGACACTAGGGCGATGGTATTGACAGAAAAACTAAGACGCATCATATGTTGCCTTAGTGTCGTAATTGCGCCGTCTCTGAACTCACCCGCGTACCGTTTATGCAATCGCGGACGTTTGCCTACAACGCAGTAAACACGCCCCAGTAACAAGTGCCATATGGTGTGGCATCGTCTATAACGCCATGGCTCAGCCACCGCCTCTGACGTCACGGCTCAGCCATCGCTTCTGACGTCACGGCTCAGCCACCGCTTCTGACATCACGGCTCAGCCACCGCTTCTGACATCACGGCTCAGCCACCGCTTCTGACATCACGGCTCAGCCACCGCTTCTGACGTCACGCGTTTTTCTAACTAAACTATTTACTCAACAGGGACTTTGTCTTTTGTTTATATAGGACTCCTAATAATTAGATACGGGTTCCCAGTTGAAGAATATCCCTCAGCTACACAGTCTAACTGGTTTGGGTTGGCCTTTGGCTCTGTGATTGAGGCTATCGCTCCTATAACTCAGGTAAACCAATACTTCCAGCCTTTGGCTGTAACATATCCCCATTATTGTGTTTTACTTACATCATACTATACCCTGTAACTATTTATACTCTCCCTGCTTCAATCAGGAACTTGGAACCCCCCTAAATTGGTAATTTTCAAATAACAGAAACTAGGGTTTGGGCAGTTGAGGGCAATTTCCACCTGGAGTAATGAACCCTTGGTAACAGCTGAACAGCCTATCAGCCAATACAAGGCTTCTGGATAACCACCAATAGGTGTACCTTAATGGTATTGGGCCAAACACTACCGGCCACACGGTTGGAAGATTGGGTAGTGAATGAAGTCCCCTATATCCCTTCATATAGTAACAAAAGATTGAGGGTTGAGTTCAGGCTGCTCCACCATAGGAAGGCCACTAATAAAATGCAACTCAAATATGTGCTCCTATTCCCCGTACGGGTAGCTATAGACTTGGTATCTGAGGAGTCCAATCTCGGCCAGAGAGGGGGTTTACTCAAGCTCAACAAGGCGCCAATATTTATATATTACTCCTAATCTAACGATTTGCACTTTCCCTAATGGCAATGCATCAGCTGAAGTAGGAGCAAACCAAGGTCTCAATGAGCTGGCTGAATCACCTCAGATTTGAGCACAAGTTTAAAATTATGAATATTATTTCTACATACCAGGTAACTACAAGCTACCATTGCACCACACATACATAAAGCCTCAATTCCACTGTTTGTGTACTCATGCTACACAAAAGTTTCCCTCAGGGAGCTTAGCACACACACAACAAACAAGCATGTATTGCAACCAAGTGCTGCCATTCTCAAGACCAAAACAACAGCAGATACACAAACCAACTGCACACTAGTCAACGCTTCAGTCACATTGACAAGCAAATGAGTGGGTAAAGGAAAGGAGGTTGAGCTGCACAAGAGAATATAAAACAGATCATTAGTTTGCTCAATAAAACTCTTATATTTTTTTGGAAGAAGTAGCAACCCAAACGACTGGCATATAAACTAGTTCAGTAATCATTATAATCATGTAAAATAAATCAAGTATGATCTTTTCACCAAAATAGAATGCAATGTCATCTCAATGACCAGTCATACTAGTAGAGAGCAGTTATCCACTCCCTTTGATATTAAAATATTTTTCGAATCTATGCTTATCAGGCTATGACCCTTTTAATGTCATATCAAGCTTCTATAATCACTCCATTCATCCATTCATTTCGTCTCACCTCTACTAACACCAGCGCTGTCCTCTTCTCATACAAGAGTCAGCAAGGTGCCCCATAGGATGGACGAGTGCGAGGAAAGGCGACCCACTAGTAGCACAAAATCTCTTGGTCAGTGAGTCAGCTAAGGTCATTAAGAACAGCTACTCGGCAAGAGTCTGCAATACGGGAAAGGAGCATTACTATGAGCGGTGGTCAAGGACCCCCGTTTCATTGCTCCCCCTCAAGTGTCAAGCTTGCACAACATTTGACCAACCACCCACCAAGATCACATGCTAGCCATGCAGGCGCCCCCTTAAAACACTGTCCCAACATGGGTATCAGTGTGTACCTCACTCCTCCTACATAACAAGGCCAGATACAAATTCATGTATTTATTCGGTAATTTGATTCAATGCAATACATCCTAACTTGTAGAATTCACATTAAAACACAGTGAAACTTGTCTCCATCAATTAAGAAGATAAATTTAAATTTCCTACGTAGACAGCAATCAGGCCCATCATTTATTTGTTGTATGATTTTCTCTCTTCAGCGGCTGATCCACCTGCACTCAGTAGATGCCTTCTTTGATGCTCTCAGAGCCTCCTCCAAAATTCTCCTTCCAGATTCAATGAACATGATCAGGCACTTGTGACCTCAAGGCTCATGGACTCCTTTTTGTAGTTGATCTTCCAATGTGCAAAAAATTGTCCCCATCAACTGAAGATGCCAAAGTTGTTCCAGTAGCCCCTCCTTTAAAATTCACTGAAATGGTTATCAGCAGGAGTTCCTTCATCAAATTTTAAAAATGTCCCATAGAAATCTTTCTTAGGGCCAATTGAAATGGTCCTTGATAGAAGATAAACATTTTGGTTTCATCTCGTCTGACATCTGTTGACAAAACCTGAGGCACCTTGAGAACCGTGACCATTCTCCAATGAGCCCCGGACCATGTGCATTGACGTTCGCCTGGCTGGTGATCTCTCACTGAGCAGTGTTTTGTCTTTAAAGAGCTGGACAAGACAGCCACTCCAATTTGTCCCCAGATACTGTTGAGCCTCCCGGAAGTCTCCTCTCCTCTCAAAGGTTTCGGGGAAGTCTCAATCACGCTATGCTGTCATACTCAGGATGAGCATGCACCTTACACCACTTGTCAGCTTCACCCTCAATAGCTAGTCCACTCAAATAAACTACTATTCAAATGATGTACTCATTCCGGTCAGTTCACTCCAACCAACTCCAAGTCGACCAATCAGCAGCACATCCTTGCAGCTGGAACCAGACAATTTTGCCACTGAAACATAACTTCATGTACAGGTACATCACTCAGCAATGTTAGACATTCTCATTATCACCCAATCATAAATGTAGCCACATCTTCCATCTTTGACTGTCAAGTTCAAATATATAACTTGATATTGTTTGCACTTTATTGAAAGTTATTTCATGATATTCAATAAATATAAGGCAACCGCTGCCTACAATAAATAGCAGCCTCCTTCATCCAATGCATTGCCACATTTAATTGATGACTGATCATTAAAACCATTGACAATGAGTGTCTTTTAGTACAATTCAGGAAGTGCCCAACCATGAACTCTTTACCCCAGTTTATACTTTATTGATATCTGGCATATAAGAACATAAGAATCTAAAACATTCTTTCTAACTAAAATAACGGATCAACCGAGAAGAAACTTATTGCACATTGCAGTGTGAACTATATACAATTATACATCTCTACGCTCTGCTTTCTATACTGCATACAACTGCAGCTCTGACTACAGACCTTACAGTCACAAATCTGTGTCTATTAGTGCTCTCCCACACTGTAACCTTCATTCACTGGAGACCTCACTACTTTTTATTCATCTTTTTAATGTGATATTCCAGGATCTCTGGTTGTACTTTGGGCATATATGACACTCTTTCCTGTGACCTCAAAACTCTCCCAGAAGCATTCAAAAGACTATCAGGTAGCTCCATCAGAACGTCTGAAGCCTCACTACCAATAGAACTTCCAGAATCAGCCAACCAACTATTCCTCTGCTGGTGTTCCAAAAGTTCTCTCCTAAAATCCCTACTGTGTCTCCTACCCTCATTCAAAAGTTGCTTTGAATGTGACAGAATTGTTTTAATTTGCTCCAGCAGGGCTAACTTCTTATTGGGACTATTAAATCCACTGAATCCTGAAGTATCAGACTGTTGGAACCCTACAGGACCAGTTCCTGCCAAACTCCCTTGATTCTCCACCACTAATTGACACACATTTGATGGTTCAAGAGGTTTCTGCTGAGAACAAACTACTTCTCCACTCTCTGTCTTCAATAAGCTACTCTCCAACATAATTTCATTCCTACTACTATTGGATACTTCATTACTCCCCCAATCAATCCCAATAGAAACCCAAGCATTATTCAATAGTTCTTCAACAACTGTCAGTGACTGATCCAAGAAACTTAGCAAGTCCAACCCATTTCTATTTTGGTCCAAATACTCCTGAAAATTCACCTCCGTATCACCATCCCTGTGAGAATGAACTGGAGTCAAGTGATGATTCTGAGAATTTGGACCATTATCACCCAACTCAGTGCACCTAAATCTAAATAAATCTACACAACTATTGAATGTCACCATCCTATTCTCTGTCCCTGTTTTGTCTTCCTGGAGCTTTGCTGCAATAATGCAGCTTGCTTCATCACTGTCAGACTCGCTCAACTCTGATGCCTTGGGTGATTTCACTGAGCACTCTTCATGGTTAGGACTTCAACTCTCACTACTACTGCTGGAAATAACACTGGTTGCACCTGTCCAAAATCTTCATCAGTTGAAATATTGTTGATTTTGTCACTTGTTAAGTCATCACTGAGTAAATATTTCTGGAGGTATCTTGGTATCCCATTGTAGCCGGGAGTAGAATCGTGCTACCGTAACTCATGCGTGTCGTAAAAGGCAACTGATAGGGCGGAGCGAAGGGGCTAGGAAACCCGTTCTCTGTAAAACCTTTCCTCAAAGACGGCAAGACGAGCGGGGGAGGAGGGGCACACGCCTCTCCAAACCCTATTGTTAGGGTCGCTGAATGTGCGTGGCTGTAGTACGAGTGATGTATAAAGGAGGAAGATTGGTGAGATGTTTGTGAGGAGGAAGTTGGATGTGTTGGCAAAGATGAAAGGTAAGGGCGAATGTGAGTTTGGTGTTGTAAGTGGAAGAAAGTCTGGTGTGGAGGAAGGTAGGGCACGAGAAGGTGTGGTCTTGATATTGAGTGATCAGTTGGCTGGTAGTTTCTCACCTTGGTTGCCCCAAGACCACCCCACACCCCAGCAAGGCCAGAGTGCAGAGCATGACAGGAGGCACAAATGCCACAGCACGCCAGACTGCAAAGACAAGCAAAACAATGAAGCGGAAAAAACTGGAAATTTGTGCTTCAGGCAACTGATCATACAGCAGTTCTGTTGGTCACAATATAAAACATAGACATTCATATATACACACATATACATA
>SDVV010000940.1:0-27876 GCA_016164225.1 Gammarus roeselii | reverse complement strand
CGGCAGCAGCGGCAGCAGCGGCAGCAGCGGCAGCAGCAGCAGCAGCGGCAGCAGCAGCAGCAGCGGCAGCAGCGGCAGCAGCGGCAGCAGCGGCAGCATCGGCAGGAGCGGCAGCAGCGGCAGCAGCAGCAGCAGCGGCAGCAGCGGCAGCAGCGGCAGCAGCGGCAGCAGCGGCAGCAGCGGCAGCAGCAGCAGCAGCAGCGGCAGCAGCGGCAGCAGCGGCAGCAGCGGCAGCAGCGGCAGCAGCGGCAGCGGCGGCAGCAGCAGCAGCATCAGTGGCAGCATCAGTGGCAGCATCAGTGGCAACTTCAGTGGCAGCAGCAGCGGTATTAGCGGCAACAGCGACAGCAGCGGCATCGGCGGCATCAGCAGCACCAGCGGCATCAGCGGCATCAGCGGTAGCAGCGGTAGGAGCGGTAGCAGCGGCAGCAGCGGCGGCAGCAGCGGCCGCTGCGGGAGCAAGGGCATTCGAGACAGCAGCCGCAGCCACCACGACAGCAACGACAACAGCTGCAGCTGCCGTATGCAGACTAGTCATTTTGACTAGCTTTGACAGACCACTAGCCAAATTGACTCATTTTGCCTAATCAGTTTTGGGACAACCTGGTGACTAGCTTAAACTAGTCCAAACCATCGATGCACACGGTTTAAGTACTGTTTTCTCCAAATTGACGATATAAACTATACTGAAACACAATTTCAACAATTTTTTAAGCTTATTATCTCCGGTGGGAATGAAGCCCAAATCAAATCAATCAAGTCTATTATGTACCTACCTAATAAAAGTGACTACGGTGCTAAAAGTTGGCCGCTCAGGGCATCCGAAAGCACTGCAAAAAGTCGTTATCGTAGTGATAAGTCTTTTCTCTTCGTTCATTTTTATGCATTAGCGCGCGCTAGGTTGCCCCTCCAACTGGCTTTCAGTCAGCCGACAGCCAGCCCAACCATCTTTCCAATCTCCTTGAGCTGGACTGGCTGTCGGCTGGCTGAAAGCTAGTTAGAGGGGCAACTTAGCGCGCGGCAATGCATTGAAATGAATGTAAAAGGAAGACATATCACTACGATTACGTTTTTTTGCAGTGCCTTCGGCTGCTTTGTGCAGCGAACTTATAACACCGTAGTCACTTTTCTTAGGTAAGTATATTATAGATTAAAAAAATTGTTGATGCTGTGTTTCTGTATCGTATAAATCATCTATTTGGAGAGAGAACAGTGCTTTGACTGGGCGCATCGACGAGTTAACCACATGTTTTCTTTCAAATTGCAAAGACTCGTTAAAAAGACTCGTTAAATCACTTAGAATAGTTCACTAAATATTTATCTTTGCATTTTCGTGAGAGCCCATTACGATATCGCTTAGAAATCGAGATCTAGTAGTTAACGTAGATAATTTGTGTGTGGTTTTATCGTTAACACTGAAGAACATTCAGTCCATCATATGTTTAATGGCAGATGTTTGCCTGAATTGTCGGAATTAGTATAAGATGAAGTGAATGCTTATCCGCGTGGTCCTGATTTTTTTGGACATAAAAAATTGTCCATTGTCATCCTCGTATTAGTGAATTTTTCATAACACAACTTTTGTAGGGCATTGCACAGTATACTGTAGCTGCATGAACCTCAAATAAAAACTGGTATCACAATTGCAAAGGAGCCATCGTCTTAGCGCGCACTGAGACGAATGCGCACAACTTGCCTCTGCATGGAACTTTCATTAACAATCACATACGGCCAAATGCCATAATTCCAGTTGTAATCCTTTTGAAAATTACGTGTGCCTTCTGATAAAATGCATTGCTTCTAAATACCTTCGGTTAGCATACTTTATTGCTGCTAAAAACAATACTTTCGAGTCAGCAATTTTCTAGAAAGTTGATGCGTTTCAATGGACTCTAATGTAACAATGTGTTGTTATAAATAGATGAAACCAACTTCCTTTGCAAGGTCTGTGTTTCCCTTAATCCTGGAACGTTCCATGCCGGAATAGACTTCTGCTATCAAGAGTTAGAGCACGAAGAATGAATTACTCCCTGCCTATACTTCACTATTCCTGCCCTCAGCATGACGGCCGCCAGGTGGCTGTGGCAGGTGGCTTGGCTTCACCCGCTAGCGTTCATACATCTGGCTGTGCCGCCTCCAGCTATACAACCTCCTTGATGCAGACAAGGCTCTGTGAACTGAGGCGCCAGATACGGTGCTTCCCGTGCACCAGGTACGGGCTTTACCACTTTTATCTTCTCGTCATGGATGTCATAGGCCACCACCGACACTGTTTTGCAACCGCCCCTCAAATGTTATTATTTTTTGCGCTGCCGTCAGGTTAACCTCTTCGTGCCACCACTCGCAGTCCTTCCTTTTGCACTCGCTCAAACAGCGCACACCACTCACATTTTTTGCACATCTCTACGATGCATCTCTGAACGTCTCCTATTCTTCCTTGACATCTCAGGTCCTGCCCTCTCACGCTGTCATATCCCTCCCTCAACTCCTGCTGGAACTCCACAGCTCTGCTTTCCACCTTCAGCTCACTCACCTTCACTACCACTCCTCCTCATCCCACTCTTTTGTTCTCCTTCCACCTGTTCTAAATTATTAATCTTCCCTCCATCAGCAGATATCAGACATTCCTTCACCCTTTCATCTAAACACTTGCATATCCCACAACCTCCCCACCACTCTCCTCGAAATTACCAGAAAATATATCAGCGCTCTCTTAAACCAGCTGTTTCTAACCACCAGTTCCTGCTATATGCCCAAATCTACCAGGTTTTCTCCACTGTCATTTCTACCGGGAACGTTGTTCCTCCCTTCCATATTCTCCACCATAACATTTCCAACTCTTGCATTTAGGTCACCCAGTACCACTTCATTCAAATGACCTCCAAAACTCTAAATTCACTCACTAAAAACGGTCGAAAATTGCCCCCTCTCTTCTTCAATCCTCTCACTACCAGATTCGTAAGCACTCACAAGCGCCCATCTTTCCATACTCTACTTAACTTTTACCCATGTTAATCTTGAGGACACCTCCTTCCAACCCGGAACGCTGTTAGCTAACCGGTCACTCAATAACAACACCACACCTTATCGTGAACAACCTTCCTCCACGCCCGACTTTCTTCCACTTACCACACCAAACTCACATTCGCCCCTATCTGTCAATTTCATCTCACTCAGCGCCAACAAATCAAACTACTTCCACACAAACATCTCCCCAATCTCTCACCTTTTTGCTTCATTCATACAAAAACCAGGTACATTCAGTGACCCTAACAATAAGGTTCGGAGAGCCGTGAGCTATTCCTCCATCGCTCGTCTTGCCATCATGAAGAGATGAGTTTACACAGGAAGGGATTCCTAGACCCCTCTCTCAGTTCTTATTAGATGCCTTCTAAGACACGTAGGGGTGACGGTGGCACGATTCCAAAGCCCTCGCAACAGGGCTTCCTTCTAATCGCCTCATACGACACCTAAGGGGTTACGGTAGAAGGATTCTAAACTCCTGACGCAGGGATGAACTAACTTGCCGTCTTAGGCGCCAGCCCAAACAAGAGATCAAGCAAGGGTATCGAAACCTTGAAACGACAGTGATTTATTAGCTCAAAAATGTAGGAATGCCATACTAGCAGTTGAGATGATGGGTTGCTGTGTTGAAAACTATGAAGAGAGATAAAATAGACAACTTTGGAGATGTTGGTCGACCAATTAATACACTTCAACATTGATAACTTAAATATTTCAACATTTTTGAGCTTCAGACACACAGAGCAGTGTTCGATGGTGTGTTCGATTAAACCACAGGTTACGGTACTGCCTCGGGGAAAAGCTACCTATCTGATGAATTCGGGATTTTTCACCGAGTCCCTTCAACGAACGGACGGAAGTGACATCAATCACTCTTTTGAAAAAGCGACGCTGTGTAAAACAATGTCTAAACGCAAGAGCAGGCGGATAATTAGGAAGTAGATCTAAACAATGTGTAGAGCAGTGACATCGAACCATCTCTGTTGAAGAAAGCCTGTGTCGTACAACGAGCCACATCACGTAGCATGACTGTTGAGCAGAGCGTAGGTTGGCGCCGGCCCGCTATGCGGTGGCTGTAGCTAATGATGCCTGTGGTGGCATGACATGTGGAGGCGGTACCCCACCAGAGGAACCAAGCCCAGCTGCTGCTGACGGCTGTTGCTGCAGCGGCGCGGGCGAAGCTCTGCGAGTTGGGGCTGCAGGTACGGTGCTTCCCATGAGCGGCCGAGGAGGCGGCGGCTGCTGCTGGTACTACTGCTACTGGGGTGGGCCCCCTGCTTATTAATTGATAGAAAACTGAATTTTCTCAGCAGTAATGCAGTTATTCAGACTGTGAGCCAGACAGGGAAGTGTGGCAACACAGTCGACGAAATGATCTGCCGTTTCGAAAACTTGTTCCACGAATATTTTGCTCTCTATTAATACTGATGAAATAGCCAATGAAATACTTTCTGACCCGATCAGAAAATGCAATCTAAAGTCCAAATCATCATTAAGAAATGGACAAAATGTGGTCGACAACGACCACATATTTTTATCTGGAATTTAGTTCAGAAGTCGTGTCGAAGTTTTTCTGCCTGATGTGGAGAAATGCTAAAGATGATCAACCCCCCAGTTTCTACCTTGTCCACCCACTCGTTGTTATTTAGTTATAAAACTATATTTAGGATGCTAGTTGAAATTCACATGAATCCACAGATGAATATATATATATATTTTCTAAATAAAAAACTAAAGAGATTCGTTTTATTAATTGTAAATACAAATTGGAAAGTTAGCATCCAACTGAACTATAAAATTTAACGGAACGTAAACTCAATTAGCTCATGCTACTCTGTTTTAGTCATCAAAAAATGTTCGCTGGCTTCCAACACGCATGACATTTATTCGTGAAAAAATTGCTACAACATTTGACTAGAAGAGCAATGACCAAAGTTGCGAGAAACATTTACTTAAGGTAAAACCAACATTAGGCTGTGTCTTGCTAAGAAATTTGTAGAAACGTTCATGTGGCCTCGCAGCTTGCTACCTCTTCGTGGCCTGTAAGTGCTGCGCGCGAGCATTGACACGCATGCATAAATACTGAAATTGAATACTGAAACTGAATTAAAGCCAGCCAGATCTCACATGCACGAATATTTCGGAAAATCTGATACACGGCTTACCGAAGCGCCTGCAATTTTTTTAAGAAATCTTAAGAAATAACCTGAACCGTCTGAAATGACGTTAAATATATGCCCATTGTTCCACCGCATCAGCCTCAAAAAAATACATTCTTGTGTGTTTTGGAAATCGTTCAACCAATCTTACATGATGCCTATTTACTATTCGATATATATTACAATTTCAGATTAGTAATGCAGCTTTTCAGGCTCTGGGCGACAATGAGTCTAGAGGTAGCAAAAGTTCCAAGAATCAAAAGCAGCCCAGACAAAAAAACATTTCGTCATCAAAATTACTTGTTCTATGTTCTATTATTTACTCCTTGTCAAGGACAACTTGATCTGAAAGCGTTAACAGCTTTCAAAGAGATTTCGTTAACCCTACAGAGTCCGAACAAGTCCGTATCAGTCCACATACCAGGTACGATAGGAGACCGAATGGAAACACGCAAATATAATGAATATATATTATAAAATATAGCTATAATAATGTAAATCTGTAAAGCAATTCCAATTAAAAAATGGTCGGGTTGAACACGAAATTGTTTCAGACAGTTTTCGGTGGTAGTTTTGATCCCAGAGTATCCTGGGAAAGAATCTGATTGTTTTCTGGGTCCACTTACAGTAATTTCTCTGTAAGTCTCCTCCTCACGTGTGCCTGACTAGGGAAGGCTCACCAATCTAATCGCGACGAAATGGTGTTAGGACAGTCGCCTCCTGTAGGTATGGCACCATGTGGGGCTCACCCCAATGTAGAATTCAAGTTCACAAGCAGTCCACGAGCAGAAGTTCATGAGCAGAACTTCTTTAAGGAAGTTCCTCTCCGAGGACGTAGTCACTGCACTCCTACTCCAGCAGGTAGGCCACCCTTTATGTCGATAAAAAAACAAAACCAAACCCAAGTACAAACAGGTGACAAGTCGAACAGAGTATCCGCTGCAGTGTTCGGGTTGGCCAATATTTGTCCAGCTGAACCGACCCTAGAAAAAGAGGAAAAGAAACCCTATGTAACGTTTGGACTGGTAAATATTTCCCCAGTAAATATTACTGGGATGCTGGATGTCAACAGAAATCAGATACCATCCTAGACTTCACAAATGATAAAGGTCAATATTCACTGTCTGTCATTATGACTTTTAACGATAAATGACGAATATATCGCCACCTCTAGATACCGACACTAAAACCAACGGCAAGCACCGGTCCCACTGATAAAGCCATACAAAGATCCCTCTACAGAGGCAACCGTCAAACTCCTTGATGACGGTTACTGAGGACACCCTGATAATGGTTTACTCGGAACGCAAACTTAACAATAAACACTGAACAATTGGATAGTGAAATACACAACACATTAATAACGAGTACACAGGACACATCAAAATGTACAAAGACACTGATAACGATGTACAAAGAGACTGATAACGATGTACAAAGAACACCTTGATGACGATGTACAAAGACACTGATAACGATGTACAAAGAATACCCTGATAACGATGTACAAGTACACTGATAACGATGTACATAGAACACACTGACAACGATGTACAAAGACACTGATAACGATGTACAAAGAACACTGCTAATAGCATACACCGAACACCTTAATAACGATATTCCACGTGCATATTGATACCGAGATGAATAGCACACAACTACAGCTATATACCTTGGACATATTACGAATGATATGTTCACCTCTCCAAAGCTTCATCGCCTGCACAAACGAGGAAAAAGGTTGGTCTATTCTGCCCGGGGTGTAGTCGTCTGAAATCTAGCCACTCCGCCATCTTCCGTGTCTCACTTCGCCTCTCTCGGCTTGAAGCGTCCCGCTCTCCATCGATAAAAGTGTTGAGCGGGTCGCAACGGCGGCAAAGATCCCAAGAGGTGTGTTCTCCCTACATATTTTATCTGTTGGACGATCAAATCCCTGACACGCGTTGCCATCCAGCAACATTTTTCATTGTGCAGAGTGAGTTTCAGATCCGGGTTAATAAAATGCATAATGGAAAGTCTGAAAGCTGCCGCCTGCGAGTTTTCACATGGCTGTGAAGAGTGCCTCCACACACAGAAAAACTTTTTCAGCTGGCGCCTGCTCGTTTTCACATAACTGTTAATAGCATCTCCTCTTACTGGAAAGGTTCTGCAGCTGGCGCGCAAAAGATTTCACCGTATTGTAAAAAGACGCCCCATTCCCCCTCGCTCACAGTCTGGAAATTTCGCCAGCTGCCACCCACGAATTTCCACGTTAGACCTGTTCATGTGAACTAATGTCATTATTTGAAAATATTACAATAACATTTGGTTATCCGGTTACTCCGGAAATTAAACGCGGTTGCCAATCAGTTTATAAGAAAATTTAACTTCCGCACGACAGATGTAAAAGTACAGCTCTTTAAAACCTACTGCTACCCTATCTACTGTAACTCACTGTGGGGTAAATTTACGAGAGCCGCTATCAGTAAACTGAGTGCTAACTTTGTATTTGTCAATAATATAGAGGTGGGAGAGAATCCTGCTGGTGCAGGAAGATTTCGATATTAACAGAAATAATTATTGACATCAGCCTGCCTTTCCATGATGTGGGCCCATTGTACGAACGTGAATGGCAGGCTGGGATACGTCCCTGATAAGTGTCTGACAGGTGGCTATGTGCTTTCCTTCTCAAAAAGTGAGCTTTAGCATATACAGTCATGAGGGAGAGGAACATACTAATGTATCCAGTCGCGCTTGTCGCCAACTCAACTAAGGAATCTATGTCGCGTATTTCAGCCCTACTCTGTCTTGTTTCCATGCATGTATTATTGGTGAGTGATTCGAATGTGTTGGTAGGAACTCTGTCAAACTTGTTTCAGTGTAATCACTATTGTACCGTCGAGTGCTTCAATAAAGTCTATTATTTTTATTAGTAGTAGCATAAGGACTCGTCGCCTGAAACCTGGTGACGGGCATATGTAGGGAAAGCGGGAGGCAGAATCATGAGGAGATGAAACCTTAAGTAGTTAACAATGAGAGTTTTTTCAGTCAAATTTATTAACTTAAATTGGCGCTCCTCCAGTCAATATATATTAGCTCAAAGTCAGCGAAATCTCCAATCGAGAGTTAAACTATGACAAAATACTGTGGGCAGGGCCGCCCTTTCCGACCTGGCTCCTCCAGTCAATATTATATTGGCTCTAAGACAGCGAAATCTCCAATCGAGAGTTAAACTATGACAAAATACTGTGGGCAGGGCCGCCCTTTCCGACCTGTTACATCCGAACAACACAGACTCCATAGGGTGCATCAGACTCTGTCAAGATATTTTGTGAGGTGTTGCCAGAATTTGATAATAAAGATGATAAAAAATGTTAATCGCCCGGATTTGTTAATGAAGAAATGAGAAATAGCCAAATTACCGCTGCTGAAGCATTTCCGTTCCTATGAAACTGTCAAGCAAACAGACCGATTCAAGGTTTTGACCTCGTTTGTGAGTATGGCATCGTTATTTAAATGTATATTTCATCGAGTCACCAAAATTTGTCATTAAAATTCATGTTTAAGTCGTGTCCCGAAACTTACTGTCTTGTTGTGTTTCGTGAGTCTTTGCACTAGGGTACGACTGCAAAATAAAGAGACATTTCTTGTGTCATCAAATTAATATGGTACGTCAAAAATATCATAAATACATATTGATATTTTGATCGGTTTTGTGGGTATAATGAAACCAGTTGGCAGAAGGTGCAGAATAGTCGACCAGTCAACAAAGGACAGTACTAACGGAATACTGTTATGAATACTTTAATGTCAGTTGACCCTACTCATTTCACTTTTTTTATTATTCGTTTGACGTGGTGTTCTCATTTGTCTCGGCATATGGAGCAATGGAGAATAGAGAGCGTCCTCCAATATATCCATTGAATGGTAGGTTGTATATAGATATTTTTTTCCTACCGCTTCATATTAATTAATGTGAAATATATTTCAGTAGCAGATATTGTCTTCAGAACAGACCACGCAGACGAAAACTTGGTACATTCTATCTATATATAGTGATATTTCTGTAATTTTATAGCATGCATTATAGCAATGCAAATTTAAAATCCTTGAAAAAAAAATGCTCAATTCCTCAAACCCTTTAGCTCATTACACTGAAACCAAACCCATCAATAAGCCTATGAGAAGATAGGCTGTCTTTTCATACTTTTCCCTCTACCGACCCTTTCTCCAACCAAGATTCATGGTGTTATCCGTTCCCATCTGCCCCAACCAAAGCGCCCAATACCAACATTGAAAGCTTCACGTGTTACCACTTCCTCTTTGGGCTAAATTGTAAAACAATGAACAGGAAATTAGCATCAAAATATCAAGGAAAAACTTGCGTATATCTGTGCAAGGACAAAGGAGCTCGGAGTAATCGGTGCCAATCTTATCACATGAGCAGTGAACTCATGTGATAAGATTGACATGAACCGGAATGTTGTTGGAAGATGTGCTTGACTCCCCCTTTCTCAAGGGTGGGCAGGGGTGGTGAGCAAGTTCTGGTAATAAGCCTTTGTGTCACTCTTCCATGACCGCCCGATAGCGAACACGCGGAAAATGGGTGAGTTATCCATGTGATAACAACATGGGCGTGAATGGGAGGCTGATCTCTTCGGGGAGTGTTCATAATTCATTTCTGATGCAGAATCTGATTGGCCATGTTGGAGTACCTAATCCCTCTGCTCTACCACAGGAAAACAATTTAAATTACATCTAATTATCGAAGTGATGTGTATTTATCATTACAGAGGGACCATGCACCAAACCCTTCATCTGTCAAAACAATGTGACGATCTCGAACAAATGACAAAATGCTAGATTTGAACGCATCGCCTGAAATATCACTAAAATTATTTAATTTCAATAATATCCTCTATCGCAATAGCATAACTAAAGAGTCCACACCTGAATCGATCAAACAAAAGGACCCACATAATGGCGATTATGTTGCAGTAAGAGGCGCCATGCACCTGGTCTTGTGTTCCGCTGTCGTAAAGGGTGTCATACACCTGGCAATGTGTACTGCGGTCGTAGGAGGCGGCATAAACCTGGCCTAGTGTTCCGCGGTCGTAAAGGGCGTCATACACCTGGCCCTCTCTGCAGGCATCACGCTAAGCTGGAAAACTTTGTCATACAGCCAGTCGAAAATAATTGATAGTAAAATGAAAGCATTGGGTGATTTAATACTATTGATACAGACCTAACATGTTAACCGATTGATAGAACTACTTCGACGAGTTGTGCGACATGAGAAGGCAAGATTAAGCCACTTAGGCGTCAGCTTCCAAAAACTCCTATGTCGAGCACAAACAATATCAAAATGGTATGTTGAACACATTAGCACGTAACAAGAAAATGTAATCTACTTTGAGGAAATATAAATAATGTTTTAGGTATCACCACTACAAGAAAAATATATCAGGTAAATCACCTCGTCCTGTGAAAAGCTAACTCTTTAGTGGTGAGTCATTCATGAGTCAAAATTGAAACCGCGCAATCAATCTAACTGATAATACTTTGTCATGTAGAGTTGAAATGACATATACATTTACACGCGATGAATAAACTATTCTATGAATATCCCCATGCAGTGGAACAAGCCCTTATTGCATTATCATATCGTGTTTAGATGCCGTTCATGCGATGGAAGGAACACCCCTAATACGATAACTGTATGTCACACTCTAAAATTAAAGAATTGGGGCTTCAATGGAACGTGAAGTGTGACAAATGCAACTGGCAATGTTAGAAATCATTAATGTACCTTAAATACCGCTGCAGTATAAAACACATGGATATTGCTTGTCAGTACTGACGTGATATAATATTAATAGTACCGCGTAAACGACCAAATTATATGACTCAATAGGTTTTACTAAATGTGGCGGTGTAATCGAACAATGAAATATCAGGTCAATTCGATTTATCGAAGATATTACCTACTGCGGAAACAGTAACTTGATTTGTAATAAATTACAATGTCAAATTAATGTTGCATGTACATTACAGTGTAAAAGTGCAAGTGCATATAACATTAAAATACCTGAATCACATTGATCGATTGATCAATCGTCACTGAGTGATGATGGCATGCTGACGTCACAGCGCCAGGTTACATCATTGTGGAAGATCGAGGGGAAAGTTATTTTGCATAATTAAAACAAATCTTGATGCTATATTTCTGGTTGCCTGGTTTGTCCACTAGCTCACCTATATAAAGATGTCTCATGGTGAACATGTGTGAAGAGGGCTGATGAATTCCTTGTTCATTTCGAGGAGAGTGGTAAGGATACGGTTAGATGGGTGAGGATCTGAGGATGGGGGATTGTCTGATCATCAACTGAAGTATGGAATATTGAAATTGAAGCATGGATGGAAGGGGAACAGAAGGGTGGGAGGAAGAAGAGAGGTTGTGAAAGCGAGTAAACTGTATGGGTCAAGCATTGAGAATGTCAGAGGGCAAGGCCTGAGTAATGTTGAGGAAGACTGGGAGACGTTCAGGAGTGCGTTGTGTTCGGTGTGCGCCGTGGGGACGGGTGTAGGAGAACGGCTTTCGAGTGGTAAAACGACGGTTGCGCAAAACGAGAAGAGTTTTACAGGAGAGGTCGATGCTGGCCTCTTCTTTAAGTTAAGAGGCAGTAGGTGCAGCATGTGAAGAGGAGAGCAAAGAGGGATGCAGGTGCTAGGTGAGGTAGGTGCTGTACGAGAATTTGGAAAACAAGGTGCTGTGATACGGGGTGAAATGGTAGGTAAGAGGACGATAGAGAAGGAGTTGATGGTCAAAGATGTAAAAGGCGTGTTGATGATGAAGAGTGGTAATGAACGGAAGAGGTGACATGAGAATTTTGATAGTGGTTTAATATTGAGAATGTCAGACAGGCTAGTATTGTTATGTGGGTGGTGATGTACGGATGACGGTTTTGACAGCAAAAATTATTGCGAGGCGCAGGAGGCGGTGGAGTTGACGAAAACAGAGACAGCTCTTTGTTTGAGAGGCGTTCCGTCTGAGTGCCATTGGAATAAGGCAGGGAGACCTTCTTTCACCCCTCCCATTCAATGTGTATGTAGACAGCCTACACGAGCGTCTAGCTTTTAGTCGTGTTGGGTGTCATATTAGCGACTGATGTACAAACGCAATTAGCTATGCTGACGAAATGGTCCTCCTGGCTCCTGATGTGGATGCTCCTCAAATTATGCTAAACATATGCGAGGCAGAGGCCGCAACGCTTGATATTGAGTACAATAATAGCAAATTTGTTTGTATCCAATAGTATTACCACGCACTATGCAAAGGTTATAGTTCCGACTGAACATTGTGTCTTATAGAACTCAATTGGATTATGTGGACAGTTTTCCAACTTTCATCACTTAATCAATGAGTGTGACAATACTGATATCTCTAAACAGCTTTGGAAATTAAACGCGGTTGCCAATGAACTTATAAGGAAATTTAACGTCTGCACGTCAGATGTTAAAATACAGCTCTACAAAATCTACTCCGACCCTATCTACTGTAACTCACTGGTGTAAATTTACCGTAGTCCCTATCAGTAAACTGAGAGTAGCGTACAATCATATTTTCCGGAGGTTGAATTGTGTGCCTTGAAGAACGAGTGCTAAGCTTTGTATTTGCAGCATATGATGTTGACTATCTTAAGGTACGAGCTGGAAAAAGTGCCTATAGCCTCCGGGAGCGTATTATAAATGATAATAATCCCTTTCTGGAGGCTTTATGTAATAGTGAGGGATACGAATTATCTCCAATAATGGAGAGGTTGAACAGCATCTTGCTTGTGCAAAAAGTTCCAGATATTAATAGAATAATATTTTACATATATCTGCCTTTCCGTGTTGTGGGCCCATTGTACGAAAGTGGATGTCAAGCTGGGAGGCGTCACGTTATTGGCTGACAGGTGGTTATGTGCTTTACCTCTCTAACATTGAGTTTTGTTATATAGGCACATATTCATGTGGGAGAGGGACACACAATTTATCCAGGCGCGCTTGCCACTTACTCGCCTGATGAATCTGTCGCGTACTTCTTCCCTACTCTGTCCTGTCTCCATGTATGTTCTTGTTGGTGCGTAATTTAAATATATTGGTAGGAATGCTCTGTCAAACTTGTTCTCTGTAATCATTATTGTACCATCGAGTGCTTCAGTAAAGACTATTATTAGTTATATATTAGTATTACTATTATCTTTATTATTATTATTATTGTTATTATTATTATTATTATAACCATTATTATTATTATTATCAATAATATTATTATTATAATTATTATAATTATTATATGAGAAGTGACCATCTCTAGTCCCACCATCTGACTCTAGTCCAGCTGTCTGACTCTAGTCCAACCATCCGACTCTAGTTCAACCATCTGACTTTAGTCCAATCATCTGACTCTAGTCCAACCATCTGACTCTAGTCCAACTGTCTGACTCTAGTCCAACCATCTGACTCTAGTCCAATCATCTGACTCTAGTCCAGCTGTCTGACTCTAGTCCAACCATCTGACTCTTGTCCAACCATCTGACTCTATTTCAACCATCTGACTCTAGTCCAACCATCTGACTCTAGTCCAACCATCTGACTCTAGTCCAGCTGTCTGACTCCATGTCGAGTTAAATTACTAGTCGAATAATGATGTTTTGCTTGTTCGGCAGAGATTATCAATCACCAACATTTATTTCGCTGCTGGTCTTTTAGATGAGTGCATCAATGAATTAAATACGCGCAGAACCAAAGCAATCTCTTCCGAGGCAAATTCTACCAGCAATCAATCTGTTATTTGTCTCAATTTACCCTCTTCGCCACTACGTAAGAGGATGTCCTACCCTTGGGTAGAACAGAGATTTGTACTCGGAGAGCCCGTCCGGCAGCAATGACACATAAAAACACTCATAAATAGGCCTAGTTATGCGACTCGTAATTTTTCTAATATTTTTAAATTAAAATATGAATTGGCATTACTATGACATTACTATGGCATTACTATGACATTACTATGATATTACTATTACATTACTATGATATTACTATGGCATTACTATGACATCATTACTATGACATTACTATTACATTACTATGATATTACTATGGCATTACTATGACATTACTATGGCATTACTATGACATTACTATGACATTACTATGGCATTGCTATGGCATTTCTATGACATAACTATGACATTACTATGAAAGTCCTCCCGAACACTCAGAGGCGAAAATGTGCGTTCCAGTTGCTTTCCAGAGCAATTCGAAAGTGTCTTATCTCAGAAGAAATATTTGTTAGTGCAACCGTTCAGCCGCTCCTACATAGTTGTCTGTGATGGTCCATTAGTGCAACGTTCAGCCGCTCCTACATAGTTGTCTGTGATTGGTCCATTAGTGCAACCGTTCAGCCGCTCCTACGTAATTGTCTGTGATTGGTCCATTAGTGCAACCGTTCAGCCGCACCTACATAGTTGTCTGTGATTGGTCCATTAGTGCAACCGTTCAGCCGCTCCTACATAGTTGTCTGTGATTGGTCCATTAGTGCAACCGTTCAGCCGCTCCTACATAGTTGTCTGTGATTGGTCCATTAGTGCAACCGTTCAGCCGCTCCTACATAGTTGTCTGTAATTGGTCCATTGGCTCGGAACCATCCAAAGTCAGTTAACCATCCTGCCTGGTCTCACTTAGATTAGAACTGATATAACTGTGAGTACTTCTTCAGTGACTGTTCTTCATAGATAGTAAAAATGATGAAAATGTCTCAGTGATCGCTAACGCAATTTGCTCGTCAATTAATGCTTTGATTAGGCGATGTTATTAATACATGAATATAAAAATATGTAAATAAACATATGATTACAAAATATGCTTGTGTTCCCATCCCATCATATATTTTATTGATTGGGTCACTCCGATGGGCCACTTTTAATGTGAAGGCTAGCTCGGCAAAATAGATGCATCTGCAACATGTTCTAAAAAGTGCTTGCACACTGCAGATGGAAAAACAGTTGTGTATGCAGAATTCAATAGAAGCTGTATTTCTGAAAGCAGGTAGCGTAGCATGATTTAAAACAGAGTATTACTAATTCGTTTTAGTTTCAAGGAATAAACAAATTTTAAACCCGATACATAAATAGAAAATCATTTACTTACTCTACCTCTGCATGTTATTTATACCCAAATACTTATAATGTTTGTGTCAAAATATTTCACTAGTTCAGTATCGCATGGAGGTGATACGGAGCAAATTTAGCGTGTCAAAGTATGGATTCGTATTACCAGATGAAAAAAAATGTTAGACAGATCTGAAGGCTTCGAACCTCATTGAATACCACAATTGTTTCGTCATCGATTATCTAATGATTTGACCATTTCTTTCTGCCATTTTGAGCAACACTTTAGACTTTTTGATGATAGGTCCCAAACTGATATAGCGGTTCATGGAGTTTTGAACCTGAGCAGAACGGGTAAAAAGTTCATGTCGTTGTAGTTCAATGATGACAAAATTTCAGAAGAAGCAGAGCATTGAAAAGGATTATGTACCGGCGATCTCCAAACAACAGGCCACCGCACTGGAAACTAAGCCTGTTTTAGTTTACATTGTCGACACTTGACCCAACCATACCCTCATTCCTGATCCCTTGAGCCAACCATCCTGACCCCTCGACCCAACCATACCCTCATTCCTGACCCCGACTGCAAGCGCATCAATGACAAATATTTGGTGTTTGCTCCCGAGCTGAGTACGGCGAGACACATGGGGCGACCTTTAATCTCATACACGCCTGCAAACAGGGAGAAAAATGTCAGGGGAGTTGGTTAATGTGTGGAATCGTATATTTACGGAAATAATGATAAAATATTGCTGGATACGTATAAAACGTGAAGGATTATGTAAAGACTTTAGTAAATAATTGAGTGAAGTTTATCTCTTGTCGCATCATCAATGAATGCAATATAAGAGTCGATACTTCATTTTATGTGTCAATCAATCCCAGTCGGTGACGTTGAGACTTCTCTTGAAAGTTTGCAGGGTTTCCCTGGACGCATTTAGCTATATGTTGTCACAATATACAGGCTTAGAATTGGCATTTAGCGAGCATCTTTGTTTAAACTGGCGAATCGTTCCCGAATTTATTCTTCGAAACTGCACATACATTTCACATAGCTCATGACCGAGTAGAGTGTTGAAAAGCAATAATGTTGGGTCTCTGACGCGCCCCTAATTGGCTTTTGCCCATTACACGATTTCTTCCAGTGACTTCTAGAAACAAGGGCCATCCTCAACCAATTGCATCCATAGTTTCTTGTTTAACGCTAGTCTGACCTTTTCGGAAGTTGTTATTCGACTGCAAATGGTCGTTATCCCCATTGCACATTGAATGTCCATTATTGAACAAAGTTCAGCATTTCGAAACTTAAGCATACCGAAAACAAATAAAGAGGAACATGAAACGAACGGCGAGAACACGAAAAAAAGTCCCTGTTATTGTAGAAACAATTCATTCTTGCATTGACAAAAAACGTAAAAATAATCATTAAATGACAGAATAAAATACAAATTTAATGTTATAGTGTAATTAGAGTAGTATGTAAGAAATGATTATTCGTATGAATAGAATTTAGAAGTGATGATTTTTCACATTTTAGAGAGCCGCTGTCATGCTCACGATCCAAGCTTCCAAACTTCTGCATTTGTGGGAAGTATGTTTCCTAATTGTGAGGTCAGGGTAATATTGCCCTATTTTTTGAGTTTGCACACTTTTACTGTAGACGTCGCAGCTGAAAAAGGGCCAAACGATTGAATCAGGGTCGGAGTTGAGATCGGGAGAGGAGTAGATCATGAATGGGAAGAGAGGAGGCTGCTGCTGTTAGGCATCAGCATTTGTCGCCTCATTGCCAGAGAGTGAACGGTGAGCTGGTACCCACTGTAAGTGCACATTACGAAGAGAGAAGAGGAGGAGATTGCAGTGAACTGACTGTATAATGGACTGTATGAAGAAAGCCAGGAAGAGGACGAAGAAGAATGGGAGGAAACAAAAGAAGTGCCTGAAAAATGGCAAGAAATTTGGCAGCCTGGATCTTGTGGTGGGAGTGGAGACGGAATGGAAAGATGAGGTTGCCCCCGAGATTGTGGTCTCCAATGCTATCTCACCAAATCCTGCGAGATATAGACTGTAGACCGCCACACCAACTCCATCACCAGCAACCGGTTCTCTCGTAACAAGAGCTATCAGTAAAGATGGAGAGGTGATTAAGAAATACAGTGGAACAAAGGTTCGCAAATAATGCTGGGGTACAACCCTTCACTCCTCCTACGGTAGCTGTAGGTGGGATAACAGAGAAGACTTCCTGTGGGGTGGGAAGGGGAAGAGAAAATCGACTTCAGTAAAATAGACGTGAAGCCCTGTAAATTAGCGTTGACCGTTGGTGGCGACAAAAGAATGGGATTAAAGTCAGGAGATGATCACAAACTGAGAAAAACATGGAAAAGATGACGGGCAGGTCGAAAAAGAAGCTGGAGATGAAACTGTCCGTAGCATTCCTCTCGATGCAGATCAGGAGTAAAAAGCACATCTTCGCAAAAGAGTGAAGTTAAAGGTGTTGAGCGCCAGGTGCCAAGTAGGAGGCGAGCAGCGGTAAAATGTACCACATCAAGTCTAGAGAGGAGAGAAGCGGATGCAGAGGAGTACAGGGGACGCCCGTAATCGGTCACTCCACCAATGTGGATTAAATTAGACGAACTTCAACTAGGTATTAGACGAACTTCAACTAGGTAATGAGTCTACTTCAATTTTGACAAGTTTGTGCACATTTGGGAGGAGCAGGTAGTGGTCCTACTCCATGTGCTCAGAAGATTGAGTCTTCTGTACGCAAGTGGTTCCTTGAAGGTTGTCGCACTTCAAGGTGAGACCTGCCCTTGACTGATCTAGAGTCTAGGTCGGAATATTCATAAATGTCGCGAAATTTTGATAAGTGCAAGTGTAGGAGAACTCCACACCCAGTTTCCTAGAAGTGGTTCTCCCTATTGTTCAGTAGAGTAAGTCTCTGAACACCCGTGGTTGGTCCTACAAGAGCATTTCAAATTTCATGTGGGGAGTCAAATGTCTCATTAGACTCTTGTGTTTAGTCATATGAAACATTTTTAAATTTGACGAGTACTTAGCGCAGAATTTAGTCAAAAGGCATGAGATCAGTATTTACATTTATAATTTTTAGACAATAGTCAAGGGAAAAGCAAATGAGACGCCAGAGGGGCATCTCCAAGAGATTTCAGATGCCCGAGAGGGGCATCCCCAAAATACTTCACGGTGAGATGTAAGAGGGGCATCTCCAAGATATTTTAGGGTGAGATACCAGAGGTGCATCTGCAGGATATTTCATCTGTGAAAAAGAGGTTAATATTTATGTCCCTCTGCTCCCTGCTGCACTAGGTCTCGTCCGAATCTGTGCTACAGGAGAGAAGACGATTAGTCATCCACATTGTACAGGGAATAGATTTCAAAGTTAGATGCCGGAGGGGCATCTCCAGGATATTTCAAGGTGCGATGTCAGAGGTGCATCTTCAAGATATTTTAAGGTGAGATGTCAGAGGGGCATCTCCAAGATATTTCATGGTGAGATGCCAGAGGGGCATCACCAAGATATTTCAAGGTTAGATGCCAGATGGGTATCTATAGGATATTTGCTCTGTGGGAAAGAGGTTAGTAGTTATGTCTCTCTGCTCCCTGCTGCACTAGGTCTCGCCCAAATCTGTGCTACAGGAGAGAAGACGGTTAGTCATCCATATTGTACAGGAAATAGATTTCAAGGTCAGATGCCGGAGGGGCATCTCCAAGATATTTCAAGGTGAGATGTCAGAGGGACATTTCCAAGATATTTCAAGGTGAGACGTCAGAGGGGCATCTCCAGGATATTTCAAAGTGAGATGCCAGAGGGGCCTCTCCAAGGGACTGTTTCACTGAGTAACCAACGTTGCTGTTATATGTTGTCTAGTATGGTTTAATATCAGTCTCCTTTCTTTTTTCTTCTTCCCGCATGACACGGATTGAAGAAGAGAAGGAAGGAGAGAGTTCCATCGTATCGACAGGGTCCGTCAGTAGGAAGATACTCACTGTCTCAACAATGGATGATATGGTCGAATCTACGCCGTACCGTAGAGTTGAGCAAAGCTCTCCTGGTGCGGTTTGATTTTCGCATATCATGCGGTGTTGGGGTGGGCCGCCGTTGCGGTTCCTCGGCAAGCGCCGCTGAGTCGCCGCAGACTTCACACGCACTGGTTCGTGATTGTTATATATCCTTACCCATTTTTCTCCCCTCTTTTCTCTCTCGCAGAGAGGGTAGAAAAGGGTAAAGAAAAATACCATCGTGTCGGCATGGTCCCTCTAGGATGATACTCATTGCCTCAACAATAGATGACATCGGTCGAATCTACGTTGTATCGTAGAGTTGAGCAAAGCTCACCTCCTGGTGCGAGTTCGATTTTCGCAAATCATGGGGTGTGGGGCTGAGTCGTCGCTGTGGCTGATCGGCAGAGCTGCTGAGTCACCGACAAACTTCAACCGTACTAGTTCGCAATTGTCATCTATCTCTCCCCATTTTTCTCTTTTCTTTCCTCTCCCACAGGGAGGATAGAAATATAAAAAGGAAAATGACATCGTGTCGGCAAGATTCCTCTGTAGGAAGATATTCGTTGCCTGCAATTACAGAAACCGTAATACAGATTTGAGCAGGAGCTCTCCTCTTGGTGCGGAGTCGATTTTCGTATATCCTGGGGTGTGGTGGTTAATGCTGTCACCGTACCACATAAGAATAATAAAAATTAGGAGTAAAAATGTATGGTATCCTTCCAAGTCTTCACCGCCGCATCGAGTTGAGCATGTTCTCCTCTATGGCGGTGTCGATTCTTAAGATACAATAGTCCCTCATCTGCTTATCACACTTTGGGGACAGCAGATGGCCTCCGGGCTAGCGGGATGGGTGATTGCAAGTACCGTTACGGGCTCACATCCAGTACCGGTGGCCCTGGCGTGGGTTTAGAGGTGGATGCGAGTCGCCGTATCACCTCTCACCCGGTGAATTCCAGTAGGAATGATCGTACCAAAATATTATCAGCATCTGTACTTGCAATGCAGTATTATCAGTCTGCCTGTGCTTGTAATGTTAATGGGAGAAAGTGTTTGGTTCCGATATGAAGTTTTTCAGTCGCTCGAGTTGGTCAGCAATAGCAATCATTAGATTGTTACTGATAATGAAATTATGAGTAATAGTTAACATTCACTTCTACCAGCGACAATGTTTTTATTGTTACTAATAATGGATTAATTAGTGGTAATAGCTTGCTTGAATTGTGAAGAGAGATGTGTCATGCCCTTCCCCTATATCCAAAAAATCATAATCTGGACAGCTCCTTGAAAAGCCATGTCGTTCTCGCGTTAAACAATTCGCTTAGCCCAGTGCTTGTAAGCACGTTTTTGAACGCATTGACGGATTCAGAGCCGACTACCCCAGCTGGTAAGTTGTTTAAAATCTGCGAGATTGCGATCGGGAAAAAGTGATGCACTATAGTTGTATCGAAACGTTTTTCCCACAAGTTTCGCCCCGTTGTTTCGGGTAAGAACGTTGTGGTCCCTGTCGAATAGGCCGACAGGGCTCACGTTGTTGAATCCCTTCAAGTATTTGAAGGTTTCAATGAGCTGGCCCCTCAGCCTTCGTTGCTCAAGGGTAATGAGGCCAAGCTCTTTCAGCCTATCCTCGTAGCTGTGGTGGCGCAGCTGCGGGATGAGCTTAGTTGCACGATGGTGGATTCGTTCCCTCCTCATGTGTAGGACCAGAATCGCACTGCATACTCGGGGTGGGGACGGACGAGGGACGTGTACAACGGCAGTACTATGTCTATCGTTTATCAGGTTACGGTTAGCTATCTTGGAACTTTCTTCAACCTGCGCGTCCCATTTCAAATCTTCCGAAATAAGGACACCCAAGTCTCTCTGCTGGCCAACAGTTGCAAGATCGCTTCCTGCCACAGTGTGGTTGAAGTTGGCATTGCGATACCCCATATGCATAACTGTACATTTTGCAACATTGAAGGGCATCTACCATGCTTCCGACCGATGGACGAGTTTTTATTTTTGAATCTCTACTTGGTCTCTCTCCCTCCATGCTTAATGGCAGAGCTTCGCATCCATATCGTTCATATGGACGAGGAAGAGGATAGGACCCAAGACACTGCCCTGGGGCATACCCAGAGGCAACTGGGGCCCAATCAGACAGAGCCTGGCCGATGCTGAGTCTTTGCTTCCGTCCTGTTTACCAGGCAGGCAGCTAGCGAAGTATGTTGCCCCGGTGCCGAGCTCAGAGATTTTGTGTAACAGTCTCCTGTGTGGCATCTTGTCGAAGGCTCTTTAGAAGTCTAGGTAGATGACATCCACTGCCTTGCGGCGGTCGTACACGTTGAACAACTCGTTGAAAAAGTCCAGCAGATTTGTCAGACAGCTCTTGTTACGGCGGAAGCCGTGTTCAGTGTCATGAATGAGTCCGTTGTCTTCTAGAAGATCGACGAGATGATTTCGTTTCAATCGACCGATGGTTTTGCTCACGATCGACGTCAAGCTGATTGGTTGATAGTTGCTGCGCGATTGTCGGTCACCTTTCTTGAAGATTGCCGTGATATTGGCAAATCTCCTGTCTTCGGGGACCTCGCCTCTCGTCATCGATAAGTTGAAGATGTGGGTCAGGGAGTCCGCCAATTGTTCTCGAGTTTTCTTAAGAACTCTTGAGTGGTGTCAATCGGGAACAGTCGGTTTGTAAATGTCCAGTCCCGAAAGTGGTTCGACAACTTCCTCTCTCGTGAACAAAATGTCTTTGAGTCTGACTTCTCCAGCGTAAACAGAATCTTGTTCGTAGCCGGGGCCCTGAGCAGAAGAAGCTATTCAGGACACTGGTCATGTTCTCAGGTGACGTTCTGAGGACACCATCTTCATCCATTAGCGAGCCAACTGAGTCCCTAGCAATTCTACGCTCATTGACGTAGCGATAGAAAATTTTTAAGGTTCTCCTTGGCGTTATTTGCAATTTTTATCTCTTTCGTGCGCTTAGAGGATCGGACTAGCCTAGTGACTGTCCTACACGTCAGGCGATGCAGTTCTGCTGTCTCTGCGGTTTTGTTCCTCATTCGTTGCGTTTTTACTTGATCGCGACGACTTAAGGCTCTTGCAACTTCAAGGGGCTTGACCCTTTGAGCGGGATCAATTGTATTCAAGGGCCTCGCGAGCTCTCTCAATGAGGATGCGGCAGCAAGCGTCTACCGTGCCTTCTCTAAGTTGTTCGATTAAATTTATCGCACTTAGTCGTTTTCTCATCTCCTGGAAGTCTGCTCGGGCAAAATTGGTGGCGTGTAGCTCCCTGGGGGGCTGGACGGGGCACATTAATGGTGAATTCCACCGCGTTGGGGTCAGAACCTCCCAGTTTGTTGCCAACTACGATGTCGCCGACCAAGCGCTCCTCAGTTGACACGACTAGGTCGAGTATGTTGTTCTCCCGGGTTGGTTCACGAACATACTGGGTCATGCCATTATCGGCGAATAACTTCGTTAGTTTATTGCCTGGGGCCTGTAAAGTTAGGCTTACCCAGTCAATATAAGGAAGATTGAAGTCGCTGAAGATGATGGTCTCGAGATTATTTGAAACATTTCTTCCAGCTTCTTATAGAGCTGAGCATCTTGTTCTGCAAGGGTCTGACTGTTGCAATACACCAATGCCAGCTTCAATGTCGCATGGGACACTTTGATTTCCGCGTTGAGTATTTTGCAAGAAACTGTAGCGAGCGCTGTTCTATGAAATGGATGCAGTATCTCCTTAATGTACAGCACGGACCCGCGCCCTCGTTTACTATGGGTGGGTTTATCCACGCTGAACATGTTGTAGCCTGGTAGCATTATCTCTGCTGCCAGGTTTCTACTTTGGAGATCGAGCCATGCTTCGTTTATGCCAATGACATCAAACAAGTACAGAGTCACCAGTCCCCTCAGTTCGTCGAACTTTGGGGCAAAGGACTGCGTGTTACAAAAGAAGACCTTTAGACAGCGCGTGTCTCGGTCTTCGACTTCTTCATCATTGAGGGATCTCAACCTGGCGGCGGTGGACCTGGATCTTGACCATCCATAGAATTGCTTTCTTGTGAGCCCTGTAACGCAGCTACCGTGCCCGCAGCTTTTTCCTCCTGGAGCGACCGATTGGTCATCGCTTCCGTCGGGGAATTAGCTGCGGGCGCGGGGCCCTCTAGGTAGGGTTCCCTTCGGCGAAAACTGGTCCGTTTAAAGCACGCTGGGTCTTTAACTTTTGTGCATAGTATTCCTTAGCTCTTAGGTGGAGTAGTCTGCCAAGTCGGGCATTTTCTTCAGCATTCAGATGTAGGCTGTCTCTAAGGAAGAGATCGGACCTCGCCCCAAAGTTATCAAACAAGTTGATAAAAGGTACTCTTTCGGACTTGCAAAGGGTCTCGAGGGCTCGATATGTATAGGTTAACTTGCTAAACAGCTCATCATCATCATTCAATCGCGGTAAGATGGATGTGATGGCCACTCGATCCGTTTTTGCCTTGAGGTTAGAAATCAGCTGCCTATACTTGGCTAGCAGATCTTCCGACCTTGTCCTGTTAAGGTCATTGCTGCCTACATGACAGATGATGAGTGTCTCCGCGCAGGAAACTCCAACCACTGCGATGGCACCTCTGATCTTCTCAATCGTGTCACCGGGTTTGCAAATAACCGGCCTCTTTGCCATACGAGCAAATTTGACATACGAGCAAATTCAACCACCTGGTGTCGGACGAGGAGTCACCTAGAGCAATTGTCTCAATTTCGCCGTCCAGGTTGGTGAACTTCTCAGAAGTGTTCCGCGTTGGCATCACAAACGCGAGCCGGTTCACGAAGGTGAACCAGTTCTGGACCTGCTGAAATCCAACCGAATCTACGCCACCCCGTCAAGATTGGGTGCGATTTCGATCCGCGGATGTCTTGGTCCGAGGTATCGACCTAGTCCCGGTTTTCAGTTTCCATTCAGCCTATGACCTCTTAGCCTGACGTGAAGTATGTATCCCAGGTTTGGGTTGGTATAGGGGTGGAAGAGAGTTGCGAGCTCACATCCAGCACCGGCAGCCCTGATATGCGTTTAGGGGTGGATGCGTGCTACCGTTGCAGACTCTTACCCAGAAAGTCACGGTAGGTAGTCAGAACAAGACCACCAAGACTCCTCCGCGATCGAACTGGGTCTTCTTGGTCAATCCTCTCCCGGTATGTCTCTCCATCCAGCTGTAAAGCATGAACTACCATCTCATTAACTTTTACTAGCTTCCTCGACTGTTCCGCCAGGCCCTAACCAGCCTTCTCCTTATCGAAACGTAAGTTTCTACTCAGGTCTGCAGCGAAACTCTCCAGATCACGCTTAATAACAAGGTCCTTTTGGACCTTACGTAACTCGGCTCTCACCTCCGCAACGGACTCGCAAGTCCAGCCGATCTCTTCTCGTATCTCCACATACTCACTGCCGACAGTGCGTAGCTGCTCCTTGATGACAAAGACCTTCGCCGAAAGAAACCCGTCCTCTTCGCCGTCGTCGTGCCTCCTCCGCAGGTCCTGGAAGGTCCCCAGGACCTGGTCGATCCTGCCATCCATCTCACAGAATCGACAGACTAGGTTCTTCGCGTCCTGCTCCTTGAGTTCCCTGTTGACATGCCTGCTCGTCCTGGCAAGGCAGACCGAGCAGTGCTCCAGAGTAGGCGGCATCCTCAGACGGCGTCCGGGGGAGTCTTTGCACTCTTTTCGCACGCGTGCGCTTATTAATAACTTAGATATCAAGTTTCAGGACTTATTATTGATATACTATTAACATTTAACATGAAAAATTTACACTTGACAGGAAAATAAAGACACAAAATTGTGTGCAAAAGTAAAACGTGGTACAGGGAAGAATGAAAATTACTGTACTTAGTAATAGTCATGCACCGAGAACCACCAAATTAAGAACCAGCAAGGGCCTTCATAATGATAATGCGATCCTGACAACGGAGGCGTAAGAGGTCAAGGTGCGGGTGTTAGGTCAGACGAGGGGAATCATATATAATGCTACGCCGCTTGGAGTATTGGATGAGAGTGTCAGAAATATGAAAAAGAGGGCAAGTGGCGACAGAGCGTTTAAGAGTAAAGAATGAGGTGGCTGATTTTAGCGATCGATAACCCGACACCACTGATCAGTCGACAGAGCAAACATATATATGGCAGCTTGGAGAAAGGCCTGGGTCGATGGAACAGTATCGCAGTGACAAACATGGTAATGTCGTCAGCGTAAATGGAGGTTGTATCATCTGTAGTAGAAGGGAGATCAAACACCAGAACATTAATGAGATGGGGTGAAATAATAAAGCCTTGAGGAGCACCTAAGATGAAAGAGTGAGATTGAAAGGAAGTTGATGGTACAGAAACGGAGAAGGAGCGGTCGTAAAGAAAGCGGAACACCTAACGCAGAAGTCGGCCTGACCCCCTGAAAGAGCCCAATTTGTAAATAAATTCCTGGTGAGAGGAACGATTAAATGCACCAGAGAGGTTACAGAAAACAGCCAGGACTGTTTTCTGGGAACGCGGTGTTCAAAGATGAGGGCATCCATGGCATCAAACTGAAGGCGGAAATCAAATTGGTGTGGTAGAAAGGAGTTATTCCTCTCAACAAACTAGGTGAGGCACGCCACTACAAGCCTCTCCATGAGTTTACTAACACATGAGAGGAGAGAGATGGGCACTTAATCAGGCACTGTGACGGGATCTTTCGCAGTCCAAAATAATAGATTGAAAATGTTCAAAAATACATGATGATGGGTCCAGAGCAGGTGATGAAGAAATTGGGTATGTAGGAGATCAGAACTGGAGGAAGAGTGGGACAGAAGTATAGGTAGAGGAGATCGTAGCTCAGCAATGAAGAAACTGTGATTTAGTGTGTTGTCTGCATTAGAGATAAGTTGGTCGTGAAGGAAATATTAATTGGGTTCAGCAAGCAGTTTCAGGATTGAGAAAAAGAGAGAAGTGAAAAGACAAGCATCTGCACCAGGAAGGCGTTGCTCTAATGCTGTCCGACACGTCATCCAGATCTGAGCAGAAAGCGTGCGATGAGTTATCCTGGAAAAGAATGGCACTCCAGGAGGCAGTCCTTTCAGCAGCAATGGTATGAACAGCAACAGCAGTGCACTTAGTAAGCGCAGTCATGCCTGGTGGGATTGAGTAGCGTTGAAAGAGGCGGATGGCTTTTTGATTATCATCAACTACCTTCACGCTCACCTCACTCCACCATGGATTACCGGGGCGATGAGTAAGAGCAGACGACCTGTGGCGAAAATGACTCATAGCAGTCTCTAATACCACTGCTTCAAAAGAGTTGTAAGCGGCCGTTGCAGCATCTGCTCGTGGTGTTTCAGTAACAAGATCAGCAGCCCAAGCATCGCGGAAGGATAGACGGAAGGATAGACGAGGATTAGTGCGAGAAATAAGAGAGAAAAGAACTGGAATGCGCCACTGTGAAGATTTAATCCAAAGATACAAGAGAAGAGTGCAAATTATGGTTTGCATTAAAATGGTTGGATGAAGAGCTGGAAGAAGAATCCAACCGTGTTGGGAGGTCTGTAGGGCTTAACAACAGAAGGTGAGCACTCTGCTGAAATACTTGGAAAGGGCTCTGCCAGTAGTATTGCTGTAAGTTTTCACGGGTTCCTAGGATTGATGTTGAGCACGTAAGTCGCCGCAAATAATGCCCTGTCGGCTCGACTGAACAAAATAATCTGAAAACTGTCCTTGATGGACACCTTTACAGCGGTTGTAAACAAGAAGAAATCGTGATCAACAAGAATTTACCTCAATGTCAATAGTTAGAGCCTCATGCATCTCACCGGTATGTAAGCAACAAGTGGAACAAACCTGTGCTGTGTATTGTTCGAAATGCAGTTCGCTAGTCCACCATATCCATCAATAAGGTCTTCACGAAATTCTTGGTACCCATTTAAACAGAGATTCTGTGAGGGGTGGAGGTGGGTCTCAATTATAGAAATAGAGCTTGGAAAATTGGTTGATATATACTGCTTAAGCTCGGACAACTTGCGCAACAGTCCTCTAGCATTTACTCTAGGAACTGAGTCTGGTGTTAAGAGATGATAGGATCAGAGGCTATGAAGAGTTAAGAAGGAATGACAGTGACTGCAAAGGAGTAGAAAAAAATGGCAGGGAGTCTAGAGGAGAGATTTCAGAAACGAGAAAACAGGGTTACCTGGATAGGTGAGTATGTGAGAAGGCATTGTTAGAGTACCACCAATGAAAGACGAGGTTGTAGATGAAGGTGAACGGGTCTTGGGCTGCAAACCTGAGGTCAACACTGAAAATTTGTGCGTATTCTGTGGTTTAAATGAAGTGATGTTTTCCGGATTGGAATGTATTTGGATGCTTTTTGAGCTGAGGTAGGAGGAAGTGCAGGAATTGAGGAAGGGGGATGAGAATGTAAAGAAAAACTAAGATGAGAGGGAGATGGACCGGACTCAGAAACAGGCATGTGGGGCACCACTTCAGTAAGAAAAAAGGGCATCAAAGTCACAGGCACACCAGACTTTAGGGTTGCAGGAAATATACATGTA
>SDVV010000939.1:0-27901 GCA_016164225.1 Gammarus roeselii | reverse complement strand
ATTTATTTGATTTACATAGGTACATTTACGTTGTTTTTTATGGGTTTCGTTTCTTTCCAATGCATATATTCAATGGGTATTCAGGTGAACAATGAGGCAAGTTTATTAGTATATACATTTTTTTATGAGCATAAGAGCATACAAAAATTATTTGACCTTTTTATGATGATTTAGAGGATGAAACCAGATGAGGTATCTGTGCTTTCATCATATTCTGCAGCCTTAGTGTGCGAACAGCCCTGTTTATACCAGCCTGAAGGTAGGATTGCAGTCAAGGTTCTGTGTTTCCCATCTAGTTATTTCATATGTATATATTATCTATAGGAATAGTATGGTTTATTTGTCTGATTATTGGCGAGTTTATGTATGTATTGTGTGATGATGCAGCACCTACGGTCGAGAATCTATCTACCCCATATTGCATTACCCAGTTTTGAAATAGTTATATCAGTGTTCCATTGACGCGGTTTTAAAATAGCAAAAATACCTGAACGATATGGATTTAGTGTGAATTAAAATATTATGTTATGTGTACTTAGTAATGATCGATTGATTCAAGTTGACTACAGTCTTAGGCATTTTAGGCATTTTTTTAGTTAACTCATACAGTTTTAGGCATTGCATTTTAGGGTATTTTAGGCTTGGAGCATCCATGTAGCAAGCTATTTCAGGCATAATTGCTAGGTTGTTGTATTATTGTGGTAGATTTAATATTTGTATATGACACATCTGTTACGATTTAGCCGTAGTTACTTTAGGTAAAGAGATGGTAATTCATCCCTGTTTTGGAATGATGTTGAGGCTAATTTTATTAGATTTTGTATGTACTATACCGTATTTACTATAAGTTTCAGTTACGTCGCCTGCATGTTTTGGTATCTTATTCACTTTTCTTATTTGTTCGGTTGAATGATAGTTTATTCTCATTCATCAAGTTTTTAATGTATGTTCTGGGTAGGGTAGAGAATTAATCTTCTTGCGTTGTTTTATCTCGTGAGTTTTAGAATATGTCTTTCAGTTTTGTAGGTTCTTTGTTGAATTTCCATCTGCAATGCAATCTGTTGGTTATTTATACAATTTATGATATATTACGTATGTAACTACATTATAGAACATTATTTCAGGTCTAATTTAGTTACATATTGTTCATTTATGTGTTTTATATATCTTCTTTCATCCTGATACAATATTTGACGTAGTTAATAAAGATATAGAACAGACGATTTGTTACAAATTTATTCTTGCTGTTAGGGTATTGTATATTTTTTGTACGACCATTCTTCAATATTTAGGAGGAGTTAGAGAGACCCCTAGGCAAAAGCTCATTCTGTTTATGCTTGTTTGTGTAAATGGATCGATTCATTAGGAAGGATACCATAATGTAGTTCAATTTTTATGGGAATTATAGCAGAGTAGAGAACCTTATTTAGCTATTTTATATATGTTCCTGATGTTATGTTTTTTTTCCACGAGAATCAGAGGATTGTATGTTTAAGAGGTGTATGTCCGTGCTGCATCTTTGTGGAATTTTCGTCATTGATCCCTAGCAAATGTGTATTTTAACGTTTAGATGATAATTTACTGAATGGATGGGTCCTAGTGTAGAGGCGGTTTACACTCTGGTTGTCATTTTTGGAGTTCATCCATGTTCAACGGGATATATTTTTGTTCGAGGCTGTTCAGAGACGATGGGTTAACAAATGCGAGGTACGTCTGTGGCATCATATCATGACTGTGTGTTACCTCTAAATTTGTTATATATCAGTGGTAGATTGCTGAGAAGTGACCTAGTAAAGCATTATAGAGTTCATTTTTATGACACAGTAGGCTTGGATTTGTACTCCCAGAGGCATAGCATCAGTTAGGTCTTGGAATTTATTATAGATTTGAATGGTATGATAGAATAAAATATCATTTTTCACATTAACTTAGCGTTAAATGTCAGTTATTTTCGGTATGGCTGTTATATTAGTATACGATATTAGTCATGAACCAGACCAAGTCGAATCTGGGTTTATATCTAGGATATAAACCATGTCTAAGGTAAATAATTAGCGAAATATATATCAATTTACGACATCATAGATCAAATATCAATGAATGCAAAACGAGTTATCATACACTGCCAAATACATTAATACTAAGGCAACCTAACCTAACAGCCATCCTAACCATTAGTTATGTAGTTTCATTCAAGTTTGATGCTCATGTATGATATTGATATGAATGAATCTCTCTATTAGGCTGTATATTTACCATATCAAAACCAGTTTGAATACATTTCTCCAATTTAATCCAGCAAATATCCTCTTGCAGATGTTTTGAGTCCAGAATTTTTATCGATATCTCTTTCATATGATTGCATGAGACTCAACAGGTAGGTTCCACAGGAACAAATTCACTTCATTTGTTGCAAACTTTTTTAATGTGGATCAGTCATTCACGATATTAGGTTCAAAGATCTAGTCATCCTATCCAACTTAACCAATAATTATATATTTTCATCCAACCTCGATAGTTATGTATGGTATGCAGTTATTGATATATACGTATGAGTCCTCCACATGGATGTATTTTACGTATTTTATTTCCATCTCGAACACCAAGGACACACATGAACACTTTTGTACGCATTTACATGGTCGTTACCGTACTGTGTCGGCACATGTATCGGCACATGTGTCGGTACAACGCATATATGCAGCGTCGTTAGCGTCACTGTGTCGGCACATGTATCGGCACATGTGTCGGTACAACGCATATATGCAGCGTCGTTAGCGTCACTATATCGGCACATGTGTCGGCACCATGTAGAAATTTACATACATTTTGCAAAAGGGTTACCATACACTGCCGGATGCATTAATACCTTCCCAACCTACCATATTTTCCAGTCGATTTTTCATGCATGCATATGATTTTTCAGTGTTTTAGGATAAATACATAACGAATATCTCCACATTTTGATCAATCTTTTGCAGTTTGAAAGACACATCCGATTCGGATCTAGTAAATCGTCAAAATCTATCCTAAACTAACTTATGTATGGTATTCAGTCATTGATATATATAATGCATAACAAATAGCTCCACTTGACTCTACATTCAGATCTAACCTTTGCAGTTTCGATACTCGATACTTCGATGTTGCCTCCTACATACACGATATATGCAATTCATTGCTTAACCATTGAGTTTTAGGATATTATAAACATTTGATTAGGGGTTGATATGGTTTATTACTGCATTGATAGTATTATTTACAGAGATCTTGCTGGTTTCATCATTAATTTCTAACTCGTTCTTCTGACTTAAGATATATATATGGATATAAGATATATATGAGAAATATATAGATATATATAGTGAATTAAGATACATATAGTGAGGAAGATGAATGAATATAGGATGGTTCCTACATCCATCCATTCCCATCATCATGTCGTATCAGATCATTCTCAAATTCCTTCATTTACTCCAGCATATCTTTGATGCGAATACCGAAGGCTGCTCCGTTCCCGTGAGTCCACAACCTCAATTATTTGAAGTTCTCCATTCCGAAGCATTCTGATATTCATCTTTGAGGAATTTTTGCAAACGTTCCAGATTTTCTTTTTTTTTCGTAGGTAAAATTCGTATTCCAGTATCTCATCATTATTACAGTCAATACGATGATTTTCCACTTGGATCATAGCAATTTCGAGTTTTGCTTCCTTATTCCCCTTGAACTTTGTTACATACGTCTAAAACATGTTGACATTAGTATCCCAAAGCCGACTTCCTTGCCTTCCTCCTATTTCCTTCATCCATATATGAATGTTTGCTCCCACTATTTTGATTCTTGTTTTACCTATTCTGAGATAACTGGTATTTTCAACAGTACTCAATATATGTTCGATCCGACTCAAATCATCTTCGGAGATTTCTTCTTCCAAAACACGTATTTTAATTTTTGGCACGTGATCATTCATTGTTGTCTATTTGAGGATGAACTGTCCTGCATCAGTTAGACTCAACGTGTCACTGACTCCATTCGCAGCGTGCAGATACCTATTATAACTTGAATACATGTGTCATCTTGCAAAACATTCGGCCTATCATCGCTCGCCGCGGTCTACATATATGTATGTATGTGCGTGTATAGAGCTGTATACGTACGTGCATGTATATAGTCGAGCGTATGTACGTGTACATGAGTTGTTAAATATATATATTTAACAAAATTTCAGTTTCAATATATTAAAAAAAAAATCCATACAATGTCAAAAAAATCGACGTCCGCACCTTTCTTTAGTTGCCAAGTTATCACATCAATAGATTGATTTGTTTTTTGTCCTGACGTCGATTTTTTTTTTGACATTTTATGGATTTTTTTTTTGAAAATATATTGAAATTAAAATTTTGTTAAACATATGTATTTAACAACTCATGTACACGTACATACGCGCGACTATATACCTGCACGTACGTATACAGCTCTATACACGTACATACATACATATAAGTTGACCGCGGCGAGCAATGATAGGCCGAATGTTTTGCAAGATGAAACATGTATTCAAGTTATAATAGGTATCTGCACACTGCGAATGGAGTCAGTGACACGTTGAGTCTAACTGATGCAGGACAGTTCATCTTCAAATAGACAACAATGAATGATCACGTGGCAAAAATTAAAATACGTGTTTTGGAAGAAGAAATCTCCGAAGATGATTTGAGTCGGATCGAACAAATATTGAGTAGTGTTGAAAATACCAGTTATCTCAGAATAGGTAAAACAAGAATCAAAAGAGTGGGAGCTAACATCCATACATGGATGAAAGAAATAGGACTAAGGCAAGGAAGTCGGCTTTGGGTAACTAATGTCAACGGGTTACAGACGTATGTAACAAAGTTCAAGGGGAATAAGAAAGCACAACTCGAAATTGCTATGATCCAAGTGGAAAATCATCGTCTTGACTGTAAAAATGATGAAATACTGGAATACGAATTTTACCTCCGGAAAAAAAAATCTGAAACGTTTGCAAAAATTCCTCAAAGATGAATATCAGAATGACTTCGAATTGGAAAAGTTTCGAATAATTAAGGTTCAAGAAGAAGAATCGTTGCATTTGTGGAGTCACGGGAACGGAACAGCCTTCGGTATTCGCATCAAAGATATGCTGGGGTATATGAAGGACTTGTCGGCACGCCGATACATGTGCCGACACAGTGACGGTAACGACCATGTAAATGCGTACAAAAGTGTTCATGTGTGTCCTTGGTGTTCGAGATGGAAATAAAATACGTAAAATACATCCATGTGGAGGGTTCATGCGTATATATCAATAACTGCATACCATACATAACTATCGAAGTTGGATGAAAATAAATAATTATTGGTTAAGTTGGATAGGATGACTAGATCTTTGAACCTAATATCGCGTATGACTGATCCACATTGAAAAAGTTTGCAACAAATGAAGTGAATTTGTTCCTGTGGAACCTACCTGTTGAGTCTCATCCAATCATATAACTGAGATATCGATAACAATTCTGGACTCTAAACATCTGCAAGAGGATATTTGCTGGATTAAATTGGAAAAATGTATTCAAACTGGTTTTGATATGGTAAATATACAGCCTAATGGAGAGGTTCATACATATCAATATCATACATGAGCATCAAACTTGAATGAAACTACATAACTAATAGTTAGGATGGCTGTTAGGTTAGGTTGCCTAAGTATTAATGTATTTGGCAGTGTATGATAACTCGTTTTGCATCCATTGATATTTGATCTATGATGTCGTAAATTTATATCTATTTCGTTAATTGTGTACCTGAGACATGGTTTATATCCTAGATTTTGTGAAGTGCGGACTTTACAATGCAGATCTGTAGAAAATAAGTTAGAGTGGATTTATTCAATATTTGATATAATCGACGAAAATGGTAGGAGCAAAACGTCCGACACTACAAAAAAAATCATATTCCAACAGTAAAACCATAAATAAATCTTGCTAACGCGTTAACATTCGTAACACTCACTGACGTATGGGGTAAGCCCACATAAACGTTTTGAACTCGAAAGTCCACAAACGAGCGATGACCTAACATTACCCGGGACTGGTCGATATTACTGGACTTGTAACAAGCGAAGTGAAAAAAATAATATAAATGTAGTCACACAATCTGCTAAAGATTGGTAAGACTACTGGGTCAAGTGGATAGATTTGATAAGGATGAAGGTTAATTCAATCAAGAAAAAATACCTAACATAGGTATGAAACGGGGGATAATATACAATCCTTGGTAATTTTTGGTTAGAATGAGTTAGGATTATAGCCATCATTACAGACCTTCAGTGAAAAATGTTAGAGTGGATCTGGTGAATAGTCGAATAAGTCAAATATTCTGAATGAGAACGCAGTCTCATATCAATAGCCTGAATTTATCAAAAACGTTTACGTGTCTAGAGTGCAAACGAATTACAAACATTTATATAAGTAAGACCTGCGGGAATGAGCATCTAGCAAAGATCTGCGATTGGATAACATAATTGAGATGTACATTCAATTATTGAAGAATTTCAACACTAACACTCAACACAAATCCGGTAGAATAGTTCTCCGAGGTAATATGGAACCGGACCCAAATCCAATGTCGAGAGGGGAAACACACTAAATTATTGAATCATTACATACAAATAAGCGTATTTCATAGCCAACATCCCATGAAAATTGGCAAATTTATATCGAATACAGATATATTCTTATGATATCAAATCAAAATATACACCAACATCTAAAAAATAGCTAAATAAGATTTTCTACTCTACCCAAAGCAATAACGATTAACTATTATGTACGGTGTATCCTACCGTACCCAGATGATGAATCCTACTCCAATATCCGACGTGATCTGGTTCAGGACTAAGATCGTAAACTAACATAACAGCCATACCGAAAATAACTGACATTTAACGCTAAGTTAATGTGAAAAATGTTATTTTATTCTATCATACCATTCATATCTATAATAAATTCCTAGACCTAACTGATGCTATGCCTCTGGGAGTACAAATCCAAGCCTACTGTGTCATAAAAATGAACTCTATAATGCTTTACTAGGTCACTTCTCAGCAATCTACCACTGATATATAACAAATTTAGAGGTAACACACAATCATGATACGAGGCAACAGACGTACCTCGCATCTGTTAACCCATCGTATCTGAACAGCCTCGAACAAAGATACATCCCGTTGAACATGGATGAACTAAAAAAATGACACCAAAGAGTATAAACCACCTCTACACTAGGACCCATACGTCCAGTAAATTATCATCTAAACGTTAACTACACATTTGCTAGGGATCAATGACAAAAAATCCACTGAGATGCAGTACAAACTTACACCTCTCAAACATACAATCCTATGATTCTCGTGGAAAAAAAAAACATAACATCGGGAACATATATAAAATAGCTGAATAAAGTTTTCTACTCTGTTATAATTCGCATAAAAATTGAACTTCATTATGGTATAAATCCTAATAAATCGATCCACTTACACAAACAAGCATAAACAGAATGAGTTTTTGCCTAGGGGTCTCTCTAACTTCTCCTAAATATTGAAGAATGGTCGTACAAAAAATATACAATACCCTCACAGCAAGACCAAATTTGTAACAAATCTTCTGTTCTATATCTATAAAAACTACATCAAATATTGTATCTGGATATAAGAAGATAAATAAAACACAAAAAATGAACATTATGTAACTAAATTAAACCTGAAATAATGTTCTATAATGTAGATACATACGTAATATATCCTAAATTGTATAAATAACCGACAGATTGCATTGAAGAATGAAATTCAACAAAGAACCTACAAAACTGAAAGACCTATTCTAAAACTCAAGAGATAAAATAAAGCAAGAAGATTAATTCTCTACCATACCCAAAACATACATTAAAAACGGAATGAATGAGAATGAACTATCATTTAATCAAACAAATAAGAAAAGTGAATAAGATACCAAGACATTCAGGCGACGTAACTGAAACCTATAGTAAATACGGTATAGTACATACAAAATCTAATGAAATTAACCTCAACATCAGTCGAAAACAGGGATAAATTACCATCTCTTTAACTAGAGTAACTACGGCTAAATCATAACAGATGTGTCATATGTACATATATAAACTACCACAATAATGCAACAACCTAGCAATTATGCCTGAAATAGCTTGCTACATGGATGCTCAAAGCCTAAAATACCATAAAATGCCTAAAACTGTATGAGTTAACTGATCGAAATTCCGAAACAATACAAATTCAACTAAAATCAATCGATCATTACTAAGAACACATAACATAATATTTTAATTTACACTAGATTCATATCGTTCAAGTATTTTTGCTATTGGAAAACCGCGTCAATGGAACACTGATATAACTGTTGCAAAACTGGGTAATGCAATATGGGGTAGATAGATTCTCGACCGTAAGGGCTGCATCATACCACAATACATACCTAAACTCGTCAATAATCAGACAAATAAACCATACTATTCCTATAGATAATATATACATATGAAATAACTAGATGGGAAACACAGAACCTTGCCTGCAATCCTACCTTCAGGCTGGTATAAACAGGGCCGTTCGCACACTAAGGATGCAAATTATGATGAGAGCACAGATACCTCATCTGGTTTCATCCTCTAAATGATCATAAAAATGTAAAATAATCCTTGTATGCTCTTATGTTCATAAAAAATATATATACTAATAAACTTGTCTCATTGTCCACCTGAATTCCCATTGAATATACATATGCATTGGAAAGTAACGAAACTCATAAAAACAACGTGAATGTACCTATGTAAATCAAATAAATATATATGTAATTGTCTGTCCACCTGCATTATGCTCTTTATAAACAATGTAAATGTTATCCCCAAACCCTAAATAGGTATTTCTTAAATAAATTTATGTATGAATAAATCTTGTTTCATTGTCTACAGAAAAATTCATCTGAAAAAAGTACGTGAACGTATCTGTTTGTCCATAACATTGAATCTTGACGAAACTCTGAAAGTTAAATGCGACGAACCGAGTGGATTTATTCAATAATATCAATCGTACATTTTAAAATATAACCATATTTCCTGCATAAGTACATCGATTATCCTAAAAATCAGGATTGAGCAGTAAAAGTTTCTATTCAAATGAGTCATTCAATAACAAACATAGTAATATATATCATACCGTGCGAAATATTCCAATACAAGACCTAATAACCTACATCTATATAATCCGTACGTAATCAATTGTAAATGCAAGCAATCAGATAACGAAAGGAATCTGAAAGATACCGTAATAAAAACAATTCTTCAAGAGGACCATATATCTTGAGATAAGATCTTTGTGTGACAGTTGACATATAAAGATCATCAAGCTAATTACCATTTGTGGTTTAGACACCGCCTGACTCCGGTCTACCCCTCTCCTCTACCCCACCCGTCACGGGCAGACTCTATGTTCCCCAAGTAACTCACATGACCAGAATATAAGAATATAAACATTTAACTACAATGTCCGAGAAATACAGCGACTAAGTCGGAGACATTAACAAATAACAAACTTCCTAACAAATACATCGGCCGACTCATAAAAAACTTGCGTTCATGGTATCTCTATGTACCATCAGTAACTACCTTGACCACAAGATCATTTTGTCTTAACATAAAACTACAATGTCCGAGATATACAGCGACTAAGTCGGACACATTAACAAATAGCATACATCCTAACAAATACATTCGATACAAGGTTCAAAGATCTAGTCATCCTATATCTAATTCCTTCACAAAGCATATATGTTGTCCCTAATTAGGACCCATCTAATTCCTTCACAAAGCATTGCAATATCCCCACAAGCATTGAAATGCTAATAACCTTATGTAAATATATATAACAAGTATGGTGACTCGGGGCACCAAACCAGTTCCGGTACACTCCGCTCCCGCCCCCCGTTTCTGCGCGAATGCCCTGTACGGGCCAGTTGAGTCAAGGTTGCATGCACAGCGCCCTACCCCCCGGCCACCAAAAGGACTCTAGAATGCCGTTCTTGGAGTACTTTACACTACGGCTGGTCTTGCCACAGTAAATCAGACGAAAATCGCACTCGATATCCAACCCACAACTCCGCCAGCAGTGCCTGACGGAATGACCCAACGTCCACCACCCGTGTCAACACTAGATACACAACCAATACATGAGCCAATGAAACAAAAACATAACAGTACGAGCGATCCGCTCGTACAACCCGCGTGAACTCAAACGAAAGTTTGGGCTCCGACATAAGGCCTCAAAGTAGAATCAGTGTAAGTCAAGAAAATCATGTTAATGTGACCAACGGCACTCTCAAATGTTACTATGTGAACGCTAGAAGTCTCCGAGACAAGATCGAAGTATTATGTATCCCCGCAATGAATGAAAGTATCGACATAATAGCAATTACGGAATCGTGGATGAAATTGAGCGCCAGGCATTATTTACGGGAATTTACTCCCTTCAGTTACTCACTATTTCACAAAGATACACAAGACCGGGAATGCGGTGAAGTGCTGTTTCTTGTGAAAAAACACCTTACAAATACTAGAAATCACTATTCCAAACAGCAGACACGACATATTATTAATCAAAGTAGTCGGTAATCATATAATATGGCAAATCACTCTGGTCTATCGTCCCCCAAAAAGCAAGGTTGCAGGTGATATCGATTTTTACAACACTCTCGTCGATGTCGTTACAACACAGCACAGTATTGTGCTCGGAGACTTCAATATCCCTGGCATTGATTGGGAAACAAACTGATGCTGTGCCACCGGCCAACGTCTGATTGATTTTGCAGACGATAAACTCAAGACCCAAATGATGAAGACACCTGCAAGAGGAAGCAATATTCTTGCTTTCCTATTTAGTGCAAGCGACTCTCATGTCACAAACGTATAAGTGGGAGAACCACTCGGAACTAGCGACCACGTATGTAACCGCTTTTAGATAGAGCTTGAGTTGAAAACGTAAACAAACTGTGAAAAAGTCCCTAATTTTAGATTAGCTAACTTCGATGACCTAAATATGAGCATATCCCGCGCAAAAACAGGCGAACGACAGTCAATCAGCCTAAGTACTAGAGAGAAGAACTGCAGCGTCTTCAGTCACGAAAGATAGCAAAGCACTCGATAAAACAGAAACATCCACATAACGACGTAGTAAAAAATGAATACAACATCAGCAGAAGATATTTAAAGAGGGCCCAGAAACGTCAGAAGGAAGATTATGAAAATGAAATTGCCGCCAATGCCAAAACTAATCCGAAATAATTTTTTAGTTATGTTTCGAGCAAAAACAAAATCAAGATCTGTAATTGGTCCTCTCCAGAACGATATTTGTGAGCTAGAAACGGACGGCACCAAAATGAGTGCCCTACATAAAGAATACTTTTGTTCTGTATTTACGTCAGAGAATCAGGATATTCGCAATCCTGAGGATATCATAGCGTTAAAAACGAATTGTAGCCCTCAGCGCATTAAACTTTTTAGATAAATTGAAAGTCACAAAATCTCCAGGTCCAGACCAAGTTCATTCCAGAATTCTGAGAGACTAAAGATGAAATTGCCGAACATTTATCAATCATTTTTACCCAATCCCTGACAAATGGCACCTGCCCCTCCAAATGGAAAGAGGCCAATTTTGCCCCAATTTAAAAAAAATGACAAAAAGTGTCACGAAAATTACCGTCCAATTAGTCTTTCTTCAGTCATTGGCAAATTGATGGAAAGCTTGAAAGCGGATAGAATTACAGAATTCCTAGAATCAAACCAATTGATTGGTGACTCTCAGCATGGGTTTCGACACAACCGTTCTTGTCGTTCGAAACGATTTTTTTTTCATGTATATGATCAAAATCAACAACACAAAATCTCCAATCGATATCATTTTCATTGACTCTCAAAAAACGTTGATAAAGTCCACCACAAGCGCCTAGTTAGCAATTTTCACAGCATCGGTATCCGAGGCGAGCTTAACAACTGGATAAAATACTGGCTTTCGGACAGACGGCAGCGAGTTGTACTTAACGGCGCTTCCCCCTCCTGGGGTAATGTCACAAGCGGCTTTCCTTAAGGATCCGTGCTAGGTCCAGTTCTCTTTACTATATTCATTAACGATCTCGATAGCAAGGTACTTACAAACATTAGCAAGTTTGCAGACGATACTATGATAGAGGGAAATATGCAAGCCGCACCAGAGTTCCAGCAGATAAAACTAGACTTGAACAAAATTGTTGACTGTTCAGAAAAGTGGCAAATAGAATTTAATGTAGACAAGTTTAAAGTAATGCACATAGGTCCTCTTAACCTCAAGCACGAATATTCAATGTCTGGAAAGAAACTCATTTCTTTCACTGCAGAGAGAGATTTAGGAGTCATCATCAGTAGCGACTTGAAAAGTAGCAAACAATGTAACGATGCTGCCAAGAAAGGCAACAAAATGCAAGGTATGATATCCCGCACTATCTCGTACAAAAATCCACACTTTATGATCAAGTTATACAATGCATTTGTTAGACCGCATCTCAAGTGTTCCGTTCAATTCTGGTCACCATATCTTAGATGACTTTATTTAATACGAGAAAGTTCATCGTAGAGCTACCCAACTCATCCCTTCGCTGCGGAATAAATCGTACGAAGCCAGGCTACGTGAACTCAATCTTTATTCGCTAGAGAAACGTCGTGTCAGAGTTGACATGATCGATGTGTGGAATATTGTGGAGGGTAACCTCTTCACTCTAAATACGAACGGAGTGACTAGGAACAATGGATTCAAAATCGCTGGGAAAGTTCTTCACTCGACATCACGCGCCGTTTTTTCGCAAATAGAGTTGTCGAAGAATAGAACAAACTTCCACCATAGGTGGTAAACAGCAATACAACCGAAACGTTTTAGTCTCGACCCGATAAGCTCTACATAAATTGCCGATAAATAGCTAAACAGTTCCCTTTCTGGATGTTTTTAAAACAAATTGCTCATGAAGCTCTCCTATACGTTCACCACAGAACTAATCCTCCTGCTTTGAAAAAGCAACCTAGTTAGGGCCAATAGGTCTGTTGTTGTCTTCTTACACTTGTAAACATTTGTAAACAGCAACATGGCAGCGGCCATGCGGAGGGCAAGAATAGTTTAGTATAGACAGGGAAGAAATTCGTTCTTTGTGCGCTAACTCGTGATAGCAAAAATCTATTCCGGGATGGGACGTGCGAGGATTTAGGAAAACACAGACCTTGCGATCGAAGTAGGTTTCATCAATTTATAACAATACATTGTTACATTAGAGTCCATAGAAAGCATCAACTTGCTAGAAAATTTGCTGACTCCTTGTGTTCTTTAGTTGCTTTACATTCGAAGTATTGATTTTTGCAGCATTAAAGTATCGTACTTGAAGGTAATTAGAAGCAAATGCATTTTTGTAGGAGGCACTCGTGATTTTCCAAAGGATTACACTCGAATTATGGCATTTGGTCGCATGTGGTAGATAATTAAATTTGTATGGCAAGTTGTGTGCATCCGGCTCGATGCATGGAAAGACGATGGGCTTTCGTGCAATGGTGATATCAGTTTTTGTTCGACGTCCATTCAGCTACGGTACACTGTGCAATGTCCTACAAAAGTTTTGTGATGAAAACTACACAAAGACGAGAAAAACAATGCATTTTTTTATGTCCATAAAAATCAGGACCACGGTGATAATTATTCACTTCATCTTATACTAATTCCGGCAATTCAGGCAAATATCTGCTACTAAACATATAATGGACTGAATGTTCTTCAGTGTTAACGATGAAACCACAATAGGAACGTCTATTTAGTGGTCTATTTTAATAATATTCAAAACAATGCGAATGTTCCAAACGCGATGCTTTTTCAACGAGTCTTGCAATTTGTAGAGAAACATGTGATTATCTCGTCGATGCACCTAGTCAGAGCACTGTACTCTCTCTCCAAAATGATGATTTATACGACACAGAAACACAATAGCAACTATTTTTTTTAGTATATAATATACTTTTCTAAGTAAAGTGACTTCGGTGTCAAAGGTTCGCAGCAGCCAAAGGCACTACAAAAAGCCGTCATTGTAGGGATGTTCTCCCTTCGTCAATTGCCGCGCGCTAGGTTGCCCCTCTAACTGGCTTTCAGCCAGCTGACAGCCATGCTTCACGTACGAGCGGCTAAGCCGCCTCCATCTATCAAACCTCCTTGCCGACACTAGCCTCCGGGCAAATTTATTTCGGGAGTCTGCAAAAAGGTTTTTATGTTCAGCAAGTAGCAGCCACCTTCAAGGAGTATGCACCACGTCATGTGGAGGCAGGAATGTTAGAACCGCTCTATTGAACACTATCGAGTGTATAATATTATATCACGGAATTGATTATTCCCATTCCTATCAACCCCATCAACATATTGCTTTAGGTAATAATAATTCCAGGGCGCAGCGAGGTGCAGTGCTGTCTAATTTTGTTCAGATTGGTCACCGACGAAGGAGTCAGATGGTATCAATGTCACCTCATTAATTAGACTACTAATTTGATTTGACTTGTAATATGAGGAACCTTCAAATGGGGAAATGTGGTCCAATTTCAGATCCGATGTATTAAAAAGGCAGAAGCAAACGTTTATCAGTTGATGAATGCCAGCGGGCATTACCAGTTTTTATCTTAATGCAACTTCAAACATTATTAATAATGATAGCTACAAACATTAATTCACGATCATTTTACTATTGAATTTCTGTATAAGGATGGGCTGGACTGAAGTTTTTCTGATGCTGAATTCACTGTTAATAGAAAGAGTTCTTACAGTTCATTAATAACTAATGCGACCAAAGATACACGACAAAATAACCTTGTAGAATCACGAATTTACACATTTCTATGGAAAATAACTCAATAGAAGCCTGATGGAGCTCCTTGTAAACCTGCTCAAAATATACTCCTTGCACTATTATATTGATAAAACAAACATATTTCAAAATTGAAAATACACCGACAAATAATTGATTTTCGATTGAAAAATGTGATTAAATTAAAATCTGACTTCCAATATAAACTAATTTTCTTAATGGAATTCTTAACTACGTGAAATAACGAAATCAGCAACGTTTGGATGGGAAACTCATGTCTGATTCCACAGAAATCCAAGAATATTGCAACCACTAGCTGATAACAGCATTTCTCGAACAAAATACTTATAACCGTTTATATATTGTTTTAATGATTGTTGGACAGTGCAGTACCGCTTATTACATTAAACTTAGTAGAACGGGGTTCGATGCTTACCACCATCCGTTACTGTTTTCGCTGAACGGGGTTTGATGGAAACCATCACCCGTTGCCGCTTATCAAATCAGGATAAACATCTAGAGACAGACAGATGCGTTCTCGTTGTCTATTTTTAAGTTGACGTTGAGCATTCGGAAAATGTCTCGCCTGACGGCACAATATCTCTCATGACGACACAATGTCTCGCCTGACGACCCAATAACTCGCCTGACGAAACACTGTTTCGCATGACAATATGATGTCACGCCTGACGACACGATGTCTTGCCTGACGATACGATGTCTCGCCTGACGACACGAAGTCTCGCCTGACGACACGATTTCTCGCCTGACACGATGTCATGCCAGACGACACGATATCACGCCTGGCGACACGATGTCACGCCTGCACGCCTGACGACACGATGGGACGCCTGACAACACGATGTCACGCCAGACGACACGATGTCATCCAACTGCTGAGATATACGAAGAATTAATCATCAGTATTATTTTTGACGAAATGAAAAAAGCATTTAATAGGTGAAGCGTGTGGAAGACCGCATATGCGTCTCCTATTTTATTCACATATATTAAGGATAAATGTTGCAAAACAATTGTCTTCAGAAACATGAATATAAGTTTGGATTCAAATATTCTTGCAGTAGGATTATACGTATGAGTATACATGTGGGCTGGCAGGTCAGTACGGACGTAGTAAATAACGGAGGAAACGGATGTTTGTTTTTACATACATAAACTATTAATTAACAATCTTACATCTGGGATGATAAAACTACCATTTCCAATACGACGAATATTTTTACTTATTGCACACTTATCAGTTACAAAATAAACTTTTATCGAAGTAAACAAGCGAGATGCCCTTCGCTCAAATGGTCTGCTTGCGGCCTTGAATCCTGTCTCTACATCTAACAAAGTATCAACAGATTATAAACGAATGAAATTCTCATACAATGACAATCTAATATCATAGGAGTAGACTTCTTTTGAGGTTAAATATTCACGTATTGACATTTGAGCCCATTTTAATTTAGTAATCATTCTACAATAACCTTGCAATCGGCCTTCAACCGCTCGTGATCTGGTTCCAGTCAGCAGCTTCAGTGATTCTTCCTTAGCTCATTATTCGACTGATGGAAGCGTTTGGTTTCATTGTGGATAGCAAATTCCTTAGTTGAAAGCAAGTACATTTAAACTAGTGATGGGATGGATGTAATTTTTTCGATATCCGCGGAGGTGGATGTCAATGAGTATATTGTATTTTCAACATCCGCTGATGCGGATGTGGATATTAAATCTCACAACCGCGCGGATGCGTATATTTAATATCTGTGATCTATAACAAATAGTTGTTTGTAATATATTGAATAATAAATGTTTTACAAATTATTTAAATCACATTTTCGTTTTTTTTGTCGGAATTACATTAGTGAATCTGATGAACATAATTCAACACTATTTTAGGTATATGTACTTTCCAAGTCTCTGAAAATCCTTAATTATGTCCTCAAGTTTCAGCCACGACCGTCCGTGAGTCGTGTTACCAGGTTACGGCACGGTGACCCAACTTGCATATCATCCCACCAGCCACTTTCCCCAACCACCAGGAAAGAAGTTAATTAGGCTGCTCTATCACACGCCTTTAAACGACTGAATCCGAGATCTTCAACGTGTGGGAATGGCAGAGCATCAACTATCAACATTTCAGCAATGCGCTTGTCTATTTGTTTTGATTTGGACTGAGAAGCATCTTAGATCTCAGTACCTTCGAAACACTCGTCCACTTTTCTTTGTTTCATCTCTCGTTTCACTTGTTCAAATGGTGTCTTTTGTCATTCGCAGAAACACAGCTCCGCGTCTGTCACTTTCATTGCCTCGGTCTCCACTCAATTCTGGTAATCCAATTTATGCTTAGATTTCAGATGGTTTTTAAGAGATGTTGAGTCACGACCTTTTCTGGAATATCCCACGCCACAATCTTTACACTAAGCTATTTCATTAGTTTTCACCGTAAAATAATTCCACACACTGCTACTTTTTGATGACATTTCGACGAATAGTATCAGTAATTTACTATACAGAAATCAAAGTGAACAATTCACTAGTTTGGCAAGGGACAAACTGGCAACCCATGAGCAGAGACGCTTTTGAGACGCGTAGTTCTGGTAATCTTACTTTCTGTCGTTGGCACTTCTTCGTGTAATAAAGTAAACAATCAAGCGTATTTCATTTGAAATTATTATCCATTACGTTCACGTTGATTCATGTTGATTCATTTGTCATATGAATAATAATCCATGACATCTGTTTGGATTAGATAAAAAGTCGGATCTATCGATGTAACATTTGCAATGCACGCATCATCTCACTTTGCTCCCTCGCTGTTGTGACAGATGGTGAGACCATTTAATATGTGTCAATATGATTGTCTCATCTCATCAATCGCAGCTTATTTATAGTTTAGATTGTATTTTTGAGATTAAATGATCTAATTTTTACTCAAATATCCGCACCCGCATGTACTCCAAGTTCAGATGCACATGCGGATGTGAGACTTGTGGGAAATGGCGGATGCGGAGGTGGATGTTGATTTTTGGCGGATGCTCTGCGATTGCGGATATCCGTCCCATCACTGATTCAAACATCAGATCTTTACTTCAGTAGGAATATTTAATTTTGGAACTCTGGATGGAGGAAACTGAATATCAGAGTACAATTAAGCTCTCATGTATTTCAATCAGAAAACGATGCGGGAAATGATCTTATGATTCAGTGACGACGTGGTTAGTAGGAATGGTTAAAATTAGTTGTTTTAGGAAAATTTTGAGAATACAGTATCAGATTGTAACAATAGTCATGTATTTTGTCGCTAGACGTATTTTGGCGATTTCTTACAAACCAATTCTTCTGAACACGGGGCAGGACCTTCATTGAAGTTGTAGGAAACACTCCTGCCAGAAGGAGTGTTGATGGCACAGTTGGGCACGATGAGTTAACATGAGTAATTTATCCGTTTCTGACCTGTTCTTAGGCGGAGAAAATTAGGCAAGACAAGTAATGTCAAAAAATATATTATAATTCATTATAATCCCCTACACAGATAATGACATGCTTTCTTTTCTGCACTTCTTTTGATGCAACTCAAGAGCTGCCGTTTGCATCTCTATTCATAGTAGATGTCCTTCTAATTTTTGCATCTCCAAGAGCAGCCACAAGCTCTTCGAGATGAGAAGTGAGACGGAGATCTACGTGACCAAGAAAATGATTGCCTACAATTTTTTTTGAGATTTTTGAATAATAAATAACATAGCACAATTTTTTGGACCTCGAACCTCTGGCGGTAGGCAATTCGCATGCCCGCGAAAACAAGTATATAAAAGTCAATGGAGCGCATAAGCAATATGGTGTGTCAGTTTCTGCTCGGTCGTTTGCCATTCTACTGACTGAAATTAAACAGTTATCGTCCCATCTCGACTCGCTCCTCCCAATAACTGTCAACCTTCGACCGTTCTTCTGCAGGCTTGAAATACCGGGGTTGTTGTGGAGCGCCAGTGGTGGGGGTAGCCCGAGGGTTTCCTCTTTTCTCTTTATATCCTTCATTTTTCTGAGCGTGTTCGGGAATTTATCCAGCACCGTTGACAAACTCGCACCCTTCTTTCGGGAAAAAACTTGGCATGAGCCTACCCGCTCATTCAGTTTCCATATTGTTATCTAGTTTAATGCGTATTGTTTTTCCTTATTTTACTGGCTTGCAACTAACTTAGCGGTTGCTGAAAGTCATCTTAGTTTTAACGGCTGCTGGGTTGGCGGTCCGCATTATCGATAACGTCCGTTCCGCTGCTACTTGAATCTAAATTAAGACTGTTTATTATAAAGTACAGTTCATAGTCAGCACAGAAGGAAGTATTGGATGTTTCCAGCTCTCACTTCCACCAATGATGATATACGTATACGTGAGTTCGAGATGACGTCAAACAGTCTCTAGCAGCTGCCGCATTGTTGCGATACTCTGCCTGGAGCTGCTTCTCCCTAATTGTGATGCAGTTTCCCGTGGGAGTTCATGAGCTCTATCAAACTGATTAAAGGGTTGTTCTCAAACGCACCTAGATATATATTGAGGTTAAACAAATCCTAGATAAATCTCTCCCACATGATCTTGTGTTAAATGTATTATTTTCAACTTGATCGCCGTCTCGTCCTCAAAGTTTACCGCTCTCATTAACTTATTGCTCCTTCAAGTCGACCTCCAAACGCGTTTAGAGTTTGCCTTCGAAGTTTTCAAGAAGCGCTTTATTGACCGTAGTTTTGGACCTGATTGCCGATCCTTCGTTCATTAAACGCCGAGTCTCACTAACCGTTCTTTGAGGGCAGTCCAGCGCGTCAAAAATGGACGTTCGTAGAAAAAGTTCCACGAAAATATAATAGTAATTATCATTCAACGTTAGCCATCTAAATCTAAACACAGTTTATGAACACTGTGCCAATGCTGATTTGTGGTATTCAATAAAATTGTACGATCGTTACCATATCGTTACTCTGTCAATCTACTGATGACCAGCGTCATGCTCCCTAATGGTCATGCAGGATTGATGCTACAGATACAGGTACAAGTAGAGACACTAGATAGAACCCCCAGGAATCGGGGTGGCCGACGGTAGGATGCACCTCACATTCCCCAGTTACACTCACACTTAAATATATTAGCTCTTTTTCCGTAAAAAGGTCCGACCGGGAGACCCCACAACACAGACTCGGAGTCATCAGTGAAGTCCGAGTGTTAGTAGCAGGGCCCAACAGTGGGACAGGTTTATAGTGACCGGCACCACCCTCCCCCTGACCCTTGTACTTCTCATCGAGATGCCAAGGGGGGGGGGGGGAGAGAAGAACATCAGAGCAGCGTCAAGGAATCATTAATTCACAAACATTCTCCACTCACGCGCATCCACTGCACGCTCTCTCGCAATCTTCACATTCATGTCGCTCCTATCAACGCCTACATCCATCTACCCTAACTTCGGTCTACCTTTAGGCCTCCGTCTACTCACGTCCGCCTTTATCACCCTCTTTACCAATCTCTCATCATTGGTCGTCATCATGTTACCGATCCATCTCAGAACGCGAGTGTCTACTCCGTCCTCTAACTTCTTCACTATTCTCGTTCCAATTCGTGCAACGTCGTCATCAATCCTGTCTCTCAGCGATACTCCTACCCTGCCACTCAAACATTTCGTCGCGAAAACCTTCAACATTTTCTCTCTTTTGCACTCACCCCCTAAGTCTCTGCTATGTAGAGTACAGTTGGTATAACTACCTCTTTTTACAACCCTCTCATTGCTCCCATCACCGACGTCCAACTCATTACACTCCTTAGTGCAACCAACACTTTCTACCCTCCCCTCACTCGCCCCTTCACTTCACATTCCATTAGTTCAGTCTTCTCCACACGGGAGCCCGGGTACTTCAAACACTAGACATCTTCCAATGCCTCTTCATTTAGGAGAATTATAATTTTCTCGCATCGACATACATCGAAAATATCAGTACCTTACTCATACCCACGTTAAATCGTAGCTTCCTCCTCTCACACCCGCTACCAAACTCCGAAACTAGCCTACACAGCTTTTCCTCCGTATCCTTCACCAGTGTCGTACCATCTGTAACAGTAACTCACTCAAATACCAACTTCGCCCATTTGCTTCCAACAGCTCTAAGCCACGAATCACCTACCTGGCTATCAACATCTATGTTGAGAATGAACAACCGGGGAGACGTAACGCAGTTTTGTCCCAGTCACACTTTCACTGTGAACCAAGCACTCACCTCGCTTCCTGTCAACATAGAAAGTCTGAGCCGCTTTCAACTGATCTCCGCCCACTTCATGCAAATGTAATCTCCTCCACAAAGCTTCCCTGTCGACCTATTCGAAGGCTTTGTTCAGATCCATTGAGCTCCAGAATACTTCCTTTCTCTTTGCAAGGTTCTTCTCACAGACTTGTCTCAGTGTGACAATCAGATCGGAACACCCCCTACCATTTCTCGCCAATCGCACCATCCCAATAGTCTACAATCCTTCTGGTCGTCGCTCTCATACAACTTACCGACAACACATAACAACTGATGGCACTCGATTGCATCATTCATTTATCTTCTTGCCCTTATACAACTGGAGAATGCAAGCATTCAATTGCTACCACGCCAGACACAAAATTCCGGTTCAGTAGTCTCACCATCGTGCACCACCACCCACAGCAACATATCAGCCTCTCTGACATCTTCGACATTCAACAACTCATTGGGAGATGAGTATTGGAATAATTATCTAAGCCGTCGACCCACAGGTTATTTTTAGCGACGTTTGAACCATAATGTGACGGTGACTGAAAACAAGCACTAAACCCAGTTCTTGAAGTCGCGAACTTAAGAAAAGAAACGCTACGTGTAATTTGCAACGGCATGAGGCTTCACAACAAACAGTCTCCTGGTTTTCTTCGAAAGGGAAGACCACTCTTTGAGGATTATTTCCGCTGTGAAATGTTTCAGATTGCAATCAGTAACTTACACAAATTGCCTAAGTATCTTTTGTCATCGTTAAGATTTTATTTGTATTATCAGAAGTAATTTTAACGGACTAAACTCATTGCAGGTATATCATGGTCGAGGTATTGAGTACCGTTGATAAAGGCAATTGCTGGATGGACAACACAAGGTTGTTAATTTTAAATATCCGTTGATAAGTGTCTAGTGCAATTTGCAATAATTAAAAACAACTGTTGCAGGTCAGGAACAAACGCAAAAAAAGGAATAGCTTTAATGATCAATAAAACATTTAGAAAAAACAGGTCAAAAACAGTTGCTTTAGTTCATTTGAACATTTTTAGTCGCAGTTTTCATTCGATTTGACGGAAGAAATAATTTTCGATTTTCATGATTGGTTGTGCATAAAAAAACATGTTCATTTAAGAGCTTATATCCTCAGCCTAATTTCAGCAAATATATGTGTCGTGTTCATCGTAAATGTTACATTATGTTGATCATTTATGATTTAAGAATTTAATAGATACTGGAATAAAATGGAAGATTTCCTACATCAGCATGTAAACAAATTAGGTTAAAACACACCCAATAATGTATATTTGATTTGATCGATTTGTAGGTTATACAATAATCATTTTTTTCCACATCAATTGTCTCATATTTTTTGAAGGACTTCGGGGCTCGTTAACGTATTTTTTTTTCATTCAATTACTTAAACTTCGCGTCCCTACACTGAGTGTGTGTGTGTGTGTGTGTGTGTGTGTGTGTGTGTGTGTGTGTATATGAGTAAGGGAGGGGAGGGGCAGTTCCTCGATACTTCAGGTCTAGTCACTGTTCATTATTTAAACCCCAGCTACTTCAATGGACGGTAAATGAGGAGCAAATAATAGATATATAACTCCGAAATTACCAATTCCGGTCATTCCGTCACGAAACTCAACAGGATATTTCTTCGAATCAAATCAGTAACAAGGGAACAAAAACAAACAAAGAGATTCTGAATCAAGTAAACAACGAATCACCATGTCGTTGCATCAACAGGTACACTTGTCTAGGATGGGAACATGTTTTGAATAATCAAACGAAAGTTCGTGAACACATCTGAAGTACGCTCAACATATTGATTCTCTGAGGAGGCCTCATGTGGGTCACACTGGCACTGCCTCACTGAGACATTACTACATCAAAGAGACATCACTGCATCATTGAGACACAAGTGCATTACTGAGACATTACTGCATCACTGATACATTGATACATCAAATAAAAAAATCACTGCATCATTGAGACACAAGTGCATTTCTGAGACATCATTGCCTCACTGAGATATAAATACATCAAAGAGACATCACTGCATCATTGAGACACAAGTGCATTACTCGGACATTACTGCCTCACTGAGACATATACATCAAAGAGACATCACTGCATCATTGAGACACAAGTGCATTACTGGGACATTATTGCCTTACTGAGACATTAATACATCAGAGAGACATCACTGCATCATTGAGACACAAGTGCGTTACTGGGACATTATTGCCTCACTGAGACATTAATACATCAAAGAGACATCACTGCATCGTTGAGACACAAGTGCATTACAGAGACATTAATGCATCACTGCGACAGAACTGCGACTCCGTGACATCTATGCATCACTCATACATGACGGTTCGGTAAAATAGATGTCTGTGTGGCCGCGCTTACCTGCAAGAAAAAGCGCCCCATTCTGTCTAGCCGCTGAAAGGAAGGTCATCATTTAGCAGCCCCAAGATTGAAAGAATGCTCGCCACAGGGACCTTCCCGTATAAAAAGTGAAATAGCCTTGACGGTTAACACAAAAAAAAAACTCGTTCTTCCTCCTAGCGTGCAGGGCCAGAAGGTAATAACATGATGGAGTGATCACACTATCAGCATTGCTCCGAGTATTGTGCCTACCCGTGTCTTTCCTACTGTAGCAGGAGTGCTGTAAAAATGAGTGCTCAATTATGAAGCACGAGCGACATTGGGGATGTATACCATGAGTGGTTCATCGTATTGATTTTAGACCATTACTTGTGAAGGTGTGACTATCTCTTGCACCCAACTGATGCCCGAGTTCTACTTGTGGGTGTGCATGAGGCAATAACTCTCTTAGGTTAAACTGTACAGCGTAAACGCTTTCAACGCGTCAAACTTTGGTTCGGAAGGGCTTTTCGGCTCAAAAAATTGCTATTATTAGCAGGTATGCCCACATTTCCGGCACTGCCTCAGCGATGCACGTCAATTTTTTGCTTCAATCTGTTATTTACTTCTGTATATTTAGGTAATAAATTGGATATCAAAGTACATAGCGGGAAAAAAACTGCCTTCTAATGCAGCAACAATTGTATTGTAAAAATATAGAATCTCAGTTGTTCATCGCCGGTTGTAAAATGTATTTGTCGTTTGAAGAGATTCACTTGCGTGTCTGCTTTTTCCTGTTAACATTTATCATTGAAGGCTAGCCAATCATCCAACTATTCCATTCCTTTGTTGCGACGTGCTTGCTGTCAAAAAATAGAACAAATTACAGTTACTGAACACAGTAGTTCAAATACATGTAGTTTTTTGAGCGATTGTGGAGTGAGACTTTTGTCATATGAATCAGTGCGGACTTTGTCTCAAACAAATATAAAAAGCATAGCATGAAATAAATCACTTTACCAACTTCGTCGCATGACTGCTTCGTGCAGGTAAGCAAAAAAAACTGCAGCTTGACTATCACTAAAATGATTGGGCAGTTCACATGGCCAAAGATAAAGAAGAATTACAAATGTTTGCTCGGTTCCATTTCAAATTCGAGTTACAGCCGGTTTCAAATCTGGAGCTCATACGCGTGGAAAAATTGTCAAAATTATACCATTGCAAAAATAACGCGACATCTCCGTTCTTCATCTCTCTTTTATCGAAACATCTTCTTTTGAGAACCTGTGTTGTTGAAAAATTATGGAAATGTTTTTGATGGCATTTATCATAGCATTTCATGACGAAGTTTAATGTAAAACACACAATATGGAGTTGTTTCAAGAGACGTTGGTCGACCACCGGCTTCTGGCTCAACAAATTTTTATGGAGGATTTCCATTAAACACGAAATATTATAAACTTTCTTCATAACTTGTAAAAAAAAAATGATGGATTTAAATTAGAAAAATGTTTCTTATGAATGATTGTAAAGAAATGGTATAGAGCATGTTGTTAGCCAGTCGAATCTGTCAAAGTTACTAGCGTGCTCCTGAAATTGCGTTTCATAGAACCCTTCTTTTAACATTAACATCACTAAGGTGGAAGTCGTTTAGGATTTTTTTTCAGGTCTGAAATGTTCTTCTGTGTGTGATTCATTTATGTTGACGATGAAAACCCCAAAATGAAGTCATGTGGACCTTATCTCAGTGGATTAAGAAAGACTTTATAAAAACAGATCATATGAGCACATATTTTTTATATTAATCTCTTAAACCGAGTCAAAATATACAATTGGATGACAATTTTTTTGTCGAAGTTTTTCCTAATTGCTTAAACAGAAACAAACAAGGGAATCGGGATATATTTTCGAAAGTTTGGTTTGGGAGAACAAGCTCAAAATGTTGTAAACTATGGTGTCTAATGAGCGAAAGCATATTGATGTTTTTTTACAATACGCTGAATTTGATTACAAAGGATTCGGTCTGCAGTGACGAGAAATGGGCGCATTTACTCTGTAAAGTGTGTCGATGTAATTATAAAATATCAAATTTTCAGAAAACTGTTGAAATGTCATTCTGAGATATTAACAATGTGACTTTTGTCTGCAGTCAGAGAGAAAAAAAAAGGTGCATAAAAAAGTGTTGCATATCATCGACTATTTTTATATATACCTTCATCCTATTGGAGTAATGTAGCTCTGTGTGGGGGCTAACTTTTCTATTTACAACGATATTTCAGAGACTATATACTTTGGGCGACTGGCATTTGAAATATGCTTTCAATACAGAGTTTTCTCACCACTGAAACGAAGGAACAAGGTAGAAAAGTCACTGATTTTAGAACTATCAGCAGTTATGATACGAAATTATCATCAAAATGACATTACCCTGCCCCTCTCTTTCTCTCTCTCGTGAACTCGCGAGCCCAGCTGATGCCGGGGCATCAGCTGGGCATCAGCCAATGGGGTACCAGCGGCAGAAGAGAGCAGTTTGACTGCCACTGATCTGCTCTCACAGTACTTTTTTGTAATCAATAATAGATTTTGCTAGTTGAATGCTAGTTACCCCGTCACATTTATTTGTTGGAAAAATTTTCATGTACATGGAGACAGGAATAAAAACTTTGATTTATTTCTTATGTTAGATAAAAGCGTGATCGCAAATAAACTATGAGATAATAAAGTTCTACTTAACTTTACTATTTAAAAGAAGGAAGTTAGATGCATCATTATTCTCCAAAATCTGAAACGCCAAATGCACACCAATAGAACTACTCTTATATGGAAAGGGATTCGACTTGTTTCATTTGTGTAGTGTTTGTTCATTGTAAATCCTGAGTAAGTCGGAAATTCTACATCATTTAAGTAGGATTTTTTGTTTATGCAATGTGCTTTCATGCTCGCTAAAATCCCCACTTTTCTGCCTTTCAAGGTCCATGTCGGGAAGTCCCGTATTTTTCTTGTATGGAAAACAGGCGACTTGTTCGTCGTTCCACGTTCGCGATGGCCTGGACCAACTTATTGCGCCTGTTCACAAAACTTGAATCTGATTGCCTAGCTGATGGTGCAAGAAATTGTTTTATTCTGTTATGGCCTCATGATATGGAAACTGTGTCACGAGTCATATTACTGGATGAATTGAGTCAGGTTCTTGCTGAAGGGCTTGATTTGACAGCGCATGTAAAAAAAAGATGCGGAGAAATACATACGACCATGTAAAGCTCATGAATAGTCTTAAAGTGCTGGCTATTTTATGCAGGTGAAGTTTTCAAACATTCTACACTGTCGTACGAATGAAATTATGTATGTTAGAGATGAAAAGTAATATTTATAACTGGGTGATCGGCTTAATTTCTCAACGTTGCCATAATATCAGTAGGGAAAGCTAGTTCTATGTGACAGCTGGCAAATATGGTTAATTCGTCAATCAGCTAATGGCGTTGCAAGGTTCTGACGCTCGATATCAACAAAATTTTCAGATCCCCTGGATTGCGTACATCAGTTGCATTGTTGTGGGATTTTCAACGACGCACAGAACACAATACCTCGTCTTGAAACCTATAGCCACCTGTCACTTTGATCAAAGTCTCCCTTTTCGATACCACATCCAACTTAATTTACCGTACAAATTGCAATCACTCTCCTCGTATCTTCTTAACGTGTCAAGGAGGATTGGAGAAGTTTCGCCTTCGTTCAGAGATAAAGTTCAATTGTTTCATATGAACGCCAATCACGGCAATCAAATGATGCGGTAGAAGAAATTACCCCCATACAAGCGAGTGTAAAATTGTGCATAAATTTTCCTGGAACCCAGCTTATTTTGACAAAAGTCCATAGGATAGTCCATTGTTTGCGCGTGAACACTGAACAAATGTATTCAGAAAAGAGTAGTTTAGATGAGCATGTTTGATGAGTTTAAAGTTCGTCAGGCTGACTATTTTGACACTTGGGATTACAGTACAATAGAGACTAAACATTACAAGACTATTTCAGATTAATCCAACATCAATTTTTTGGTTACTTTGACTAACGTAGAATAGTCCAGAAATAAAGTCAAAGTTAGAGTAGTCCAGCTCATCGCTTGACTACTCCAAGATCGTCCAGCCGTGCATGCTCGACTAGCAAAACACAGCATATCCATCAAATTGGTTCGGAAACGAATATTTTCTATAAGTGTACAAATTGTAATCAGCGATTCTTGTGGATCATTGCCGGGATTGAAAATTGGTATCCAGTTTCACGGGTTCTTCCGCTCGATA
>SDVV010000938.1:0-27905 GCA_016164225.1 Gammarus roeselii | reverse complement strand
TGTATATATATAAAGAATTTTGTTCATGCTTTCCTGGAAGCGGAATTAAAAAACATAAATCCTACCGCGAGATCTCATTCCCAAAGTCCGGCAAACGAAACATGCTATCAAACGATGAGATCTTCTTTGCCTAGTTTATTTCCAAAAAAAATCGGAGAAGAGACTTTAGTCTACATTAATAAGGCTAGGTACCACAAGCGAGTGCATTGAAATTGCGACAGTGTGCTATAACTATAGTTAAAAAGGGTTTGATGCATATGATGACAACGTAAGTGCCCCGCAGCAACACCTGCAGTAAGCACACCTGTAAACGAATGGCCCCCTTAACAGGAGTACTCGTTATGGCAGATTAAATGTGTCACCTTTGGAAGAATAATTACTCCTAATGATAAGGGCGCCAGGGTGCATGTCTTTGCTTCACCGAAATACTTTTCACATGAGCATTTTTGGGCTGCAAAGCTTTGGTTAGGCTTAGTGAAGAATTATTGGAAAAGACGGCCAGGTTAAGCGTCATAAGAATCTCAAAGGAAAAAAATTACTGTTTTTTCATATTCGTAAGGCAAGCCGTATGAACCATTACTGAATTTATAGTATGGCAATATCTACGGAAGATAATTGCTTGAATTCTCTCACAAGTTCTATTTTCCTGAAACCCGAAGGCATTTGGAGTTGATATTTTTTCCAATATTAGCGATTTCATTCAATCCATGTTCCAAAATATTCGCATTTCGTTCGTGCTGCGGGAGCTCAAAGAGACCAGTCCCGTCTTCCATTAGAACAAGGTCAATGTTTACACTCAAATTACACTCTATCAGACAAGCTTAAGTTAATGGTCGTTAGAAAGAAATTACCTATGATAAGACCACAGACGCACCAGCGCTGCTTTTTAGAATTATTATCGAAAACAATGTCCCTTCTCCGAACAAGTGCCATTCGTTATTCTTGAATCCAATAAAGATTTTGAAGCTGACGTCATCAAACTACGATTAACATTATTTTTAGCTTTGTGATATTGGCTCACTAAAATAATATTATTAAGATTCGTTTTATCTAATATTTAAAACCTTGAGCCGCATTTACGATAGTACGTGCGAGAACGCATCTACCAGCTCCTTTATAATTCTTTACCAAAATACAGTGACAGTTTAACTCTGCCGTTACATCAAACCGTGTGACAATTAATAAGTCTGATGGATGATACAACTGTTGCTTTCATTCATTAAAGTTGAAGTACACGAGTTCTTACAGTTCAAACTGCTCTCAACCACACAATGTGCTGTCATTAATTGATTTTTTCTTCTGGGAACAATAACGGTCCGCAGCTGCCATGACCGTAATGGAAGTCATTTCCGATTAGTGACGCTTCTAATCCGCTCTGTAACCACGCCGCAACGAGTACAATATATTTCACGGCACGTTAATCGACTGTCCTTTTCGCATTTCTTATTCGTTCGTTGATCTTTTCTCAATTTATTATGCAAATAAATTGGTTTAATATTGAACCAAATTGGAAACCATTGATTTGTATTATGGAAGATACTGGTAGAGACCATTCCTATGTATGATTTTTGAAATTTATTACTGCAGTAATTATGAAAATACTAAAAAGTGGCAAAAGTTGTACATACCGGAAGCATGGTAAAAATTTGAAGATTTGTTATAGGACTTACGTTTCTTATGAAATTGTATTCCACTAAACTAATGATTATTGTTTTGTATTAGTTGGGATTATTAGTTAGTAATACGAAAATGTTTAAATCGTTGGCACTTAACACCAGTCGCTTGATGGAATGACAAAGACAGATATGTGCAAATACACGCTAACACTTATATACCCCCCTGACAGTCTTAAAAAACCACACTAGCCTAACATAATTACTATGCTATCTAATTTGTAATTTTATTTAGTATGTATTGTTATAAACGCTCCCAATAATGTTTTTTTTTGTGTTTGTTTTCGAAATTCCACCATGGAGGTTGTACGCTTCCATGTATATACAAAGATTTAACTGAATCATTTTGACCAAGAGGCAACAGTCATGTTTATATCTATACCAAAAGGCATCCAATTAAGATGCAGATATATTGGAAACAAAACGCGGGAAGACAACATTTCTGACGTTTATAGTACGTCAAAGTAATTTGAACAAGCTAAAGCAAAAAGTTAGTGATGCAACAGACAAACTTTTGCATTTTGACCAACCAAAGTAATTGGTATGAGTGATAGAGTACACCACGAAGAGCGTACATAATATGAATCTACAATTCTATGGACCATGGGATCGATCAATCTATTCAAATGGAACGAAGCTGGAATTCATGCCCTACTGAACATGCAAGAAGAGAAATGACGGACCTTTGCCATGCACTGTTGACGAGCTCGAGCTTGCATGGGGCGTAGTTCGCAAGGTACGTGAATGGTTGATAAGCCACAGATGGCCTTTTCAATCACGTGTTTGAGGAAGTCAAGAAAGGTGTTGTGCTCCAACTTTATGGTGAGGCAAACGTATGTAGACTGAGCCTCAAAATATGTGGTCAAATGTGCACATGCTTTCAATAGTTAAACAGTAAAATACTACGATTCTGTCATACGAAACGCTAAATGACAACTTACAGTGGCGCCTAATAAAAGTTCGAGGAAATCGGGTGCCTCCCCTTCTGTGCCCGCCCAGCTTACTAGGAAGGAAGATATCAGGGGATTAATTAGACAAAATGTCTAAGAGACTTTGCTAGGATTACGCAGAGCACTTAAGTTTTAAACGCGGCACAATATCTGGGATATTTCCCAAAACCGAACATTGCAACGCTGCATCCATGGTGCATATACAAACGTGCGCCCAATCAATAATGGATCAGCGAACAAATGTAATAAAATACAGTTTACACATGGTCGTGAAAATAGTGTTCTCGGAGGCAGTGTCAGCCTCAGGTACTGTATAACTCGTGAGTGTGGGTCACGGCAAACACACTGACCGTGTATCATCCCAACCCTTCCCTTCTCGAACTTGGAAGGAAAATGTTCTTTATCAATTCATGCAAACAACGTTGGTAATCAGGAAACTCCAAGTTGTCTTATAATTGCAATCAAAAACAGTAAATGTTCGGATGTTTGAGAAGTTGTGCTATGATTCACGCTATAAAATGTACCCCTCATACCACGGAAACATCCAAAAATAAATTTCGGTAATGTTACGAGGAGCATTCATAATAATTATCATCAAATTCAATGTAATAATTTTGATAATCCTGTCATGTATGCATTCCGCGTTTGACAGTCTGATCGACCGAAACGCTTGCATTTTGAATATTCGTGTTATATTTAAAACCAAAACAGCTTGTAAATAAACTTTGGTCATGGTCGGCCAACCGGTTAACCATCCATAATCCACCCTTTATTTTCATGTAGATACGATAAACCAATGGTCAACCAAATATGCGTGGGTTAAAAACTCCATTGATCACTTATTTGTTTTGTTTTTCATTCTGGTAATTTCATCACCCATCCACTTTTGGGAGTAAGCGTTTCAAAAGTACCCCAGCCAGGAGTATTTTCTGATATTTGTTTCCGTTCGGGGCTAAACAAAAAAATATATATGTCCGCCACGACCAGAAGATCGTTTGCACTGAAACTACGTGTATTGGACACTGGAAAATGTTGTGACATAGAAACCAGGCCCAGTAAAAGTGTTGACAAGATAACTAGCCACAAAACATCGTTAACGTGTACATGTATGCTACATTTTGATACAATCAAAAATTGAGAATGTTTGGAAATAAAGCTGCGAGATGTCACCTCACGTAGTTGATGGTTTGTGACGTCCTACACTATTTTATTTAAGAAAACGGATTTTCGTCGGTCACTTTGAACTTCAAGGGGGGAAGGTCTCGAAAATCGAGTCCTTAGCGGTATGCATATTTTCAATGCATCACTACGTTACATATACCATGAGTGCGAAAAAAAAATTGTGGACCAGTCCCTTACCGCATTTTTTTTTTCAATACATTCATTTCAAAATTACAGTTGTCATCAAGAGCAGCTCTTACGAAAGCCAGTGAAAAAAATGCGTCCCCATTGCTCCGCTACTAATACCCATCAAATTACGAGCAGCATAAAGAAGGCCCCATTGCCGGTTGCTGCCAGAGAAGGTTTGCTGTCCTGTGTTGAAGTGTATTATTTGGCACCCGTAGTTAGAATGATGACTGCATTCTCAGATTTGTATGAACATCATTTTTAATTTAAAAAAATCTGAAATACATACCTAACAAGGTTCTGAATGAAGACACACGACTGTGAAATCTAGCGGGGAAAGTGATATGGATAAGCGGAAATAGCCTGTGTATCTTTTATTTAACGATGACAAGCATACCGTATAGCATAGCAGCTGGCCCCTTTCTAGAAGCGCTCTCAGACATTCTTGTACGAGTCAAGTTGTGCACAGTTTACGAGGCTTTCACATAAATCATCATGTTTTTTACCATATGTGTAAGGAAAAAATCGGAGCGCTCTTCACAAAGCAAGAGGACACGAGGAATTAGGTCATCCAAACAGTGTGTTAAAATCAATCCGAGGCATTGTTTTGATCATAATTTTCATTACAAATATCTATAAGAAAAATATTGAATATCCACAATTACCAGTTTACGTTTGTCTTCCTTATTCCATCATTTATGTGTGTACGCAATATATTTAAATGATCTGATAGCGGAATATGTTTTAGGTACACATATCATTGATCATCACCGCCCACTGCGCCCTCTGTTGATGCCAGTTAGTGATTCAAGTGCATGGAGATTACCAGGCTTAAAATCTTCATATCGCACTGTCTGCAATCACGTATGAAAATCTAAGTTCGTTATCATTCATTTCTTGAACTCTGTCTCCTACATGTGTGGTGGAAACATAAACAAGGTTGACGATGGCATGCACTACCTCGTGTTTGGTGTGAAACATATACTGGGTTGCCACATTTTGATACGACCTGAATAATAGTCTCCAATATAAGGTGTGAACATGTATTCATAGTTTGCGCATTTTAACAAGACGAAAATGGATGGATGCATTCCTGTTGCAACCAATGTCTTACGATGACTAAACAATATAATGTTGAACCTATCAATGCGGAATGAAGATTAATAATTCAACATTTCCTCAAGTAGCTCTGCGCTAACGATGGGTTCAGTTTACGATGAGATAACATTTTTCCGTCATTTCATTTTTGTCTTTATTCCTTTATTTTATGATCCTGATCTCTTCACAGACAAATTTTGCTATCAGATCAAAATGTTGTATAGTCAATTTTGACTCTCTTCTGCCCCCTTATGGCAAAAGTTGGCTGTCTTATTTCCCACGTTATTTTTAGCTTCCAATTATTATCTTAATTTTAATTCAACAACAGCCCAGAATCCACCGTAGTACCTTAAATTCATCGTATTGCCTCAATAATATATTCCATTTTCACAGACACTCCTATACATGGCTTCTTATTCCCATATCTGCAGAAGCATAGGATATCCTTTCAGCAAAGCTCTGCTGGATATTTCCTGCACGGAATATTAGCTTTGATCAAATGTGGGAAAATTCAGACCCAAACAGAAGGGGAGAATGCGACTCGAAAGAGAAGTGAAGGGGTGGAGTTTCTGGAGGAAGATGGCCGTCGGTATTTGCGGTGAAAACAAACAGGAAAGGATTGCAGAAATATGAGTGGAAAATGAAGAAATGACGGTCAAAACGTTACGAGAACATTCATTCATTTCCGTATAATATTTGTCGTCATTCGGGAGATAGGAAGTTTCAAATTACATGAAATACTCGATTCAAGGAAATTAAAAGTTAGTGGGAGCACAGGCTTTCTATTATGAATAATTCGGCATTAATAACGTAATTACATGTAAACAAAATAATTAGAACATCCCCATCTTAATTTCAATCAAAACACAAATGGGACCGTTATGCAATTTGTCAACTTCAAACATCCTATTGATCTCTTGTTCCCCGTACCGCAATTTGTGCGAGATTCCACACCGCAATACCAGCATTTACTAATGCAATGCATATATATGTGTATATGCGCATGTTCATTCATGGTTACATACTGCATTTGACGGACATTTTGTGTAAGTTAATTGACACATTTTTAACCGCTAAAATGATCGCAATATTTCCCCCTGGGGATATTACTGAATTGTAAATCTCTACGATCGTAAAAAAAGCAACAAAGCTAATCACTTTGATTAGCTGAAGATCTCAATTAAGGTTTTATGTAGGTAAAATCGGTTCAATTGTTTAGATATCCAAAAGTACTGAGAAGTTACGACGAAATTAGAAGAAGGACGGTCTCCGATGAGCCGACAGGCCCCATGACCGTCCAACCGGCATGAAGACGGTCGAAAAAAAAACTTATATTTTCAAATAAATTACGCTGCGTGCAAATTCATTAAAATGTTCACGACGGAGTGATTAGCCGTGTAAGTGTCTTATTTTATGTACATTGGAATTATACCCCTCATCACAACGAGAAAATGTCCAATGAGATGTTCTACAGATCTTCCTGTATTGGGGGACGATTTTTCTACTGCTATCGACTGGACTGTTGCCAGCGTCGTAATCTTCCTAGCCTGTGTTTTTCTTTACCAATCTTTCTTACGAATGGAGGATATGCTCATATCTTTTAATTAAAATCCGGTGTGCGCTGCCGCAAGGAGAGGAAATTTGCGGGAGATGGAGAAAACTGTTATAGGAAGAACTGATTGCGTGTGGGTTGGCGATGGAAGCAGAGAGGTATGTGGGAAGGGGGATGTGAGCATAGCGCCGGAGCTGGTATGTGTGGTTATGTTACTTTAGACACTAAAAATAATATATTTTCTCGTGTTGTTTCCGATATTTTTTGATGAAGATTGCATGATTTTAGGTTTGCATATACATTTGGCTGTTTCTTCTAAACCTAGAAGATACAGCCAAATGTTTGTACATACTTACTAACCTCTAATCGCCTCACACGGATATCTAAAACTAAGATTACAAAAAAATCTGGTCTCTATAGTGCGTGATGAATTTCAAAGAAGGAACACTGACTGTTGATTGTGGAAGAAAAGAAGTAGCCAATATCATCACCCAAAACTACAGGAATATATTTTTCATTTTTTATAAAAACTTCGAGCCATTGCCAATCAGAAAACTCTCTATATGTTACCTTCAAATTGGAATGAAAAAATATAGTTCCAAACCTTTAAGAGACTCAACTTTAAAACCTGAATCCCTAATCACAGGTTACTGTTGACCAAGAAGTAAAGGGCAAGGCTAAAATGAGCCCCAAGATCATCTGTATATACTGCTGATGATGAGGATGTAAAGAGCGTTGTACTTTAATACCAGTTTTTCATCGCATCTGGAAGTTCCCATCCGAAAATGATTGAATTGAAAATGATTGAAAAACAGTAATTAATATAGGTGGAAAAATCCACCAATGCAAATTGTTCATCGAGTGGCTCCATGTCCAGCAATTGTAACAAGAAATTGAAATAATGGAACCTGCTTCGTTTGCAAAAAAAAATAAGTTCACATTGGGTAATTCACACACATGAAAAGTATTAATAAAAATGATGCAAACATAGAAAAGTAATGATGAATATTATAAAAAAACTTGGTCAGAGATTCAAAAATTGTGCAATAATGTTCAATTGTATACCAATAGAATTTTTCCGATATAGTCGATATTGCAGTTCTGTGCAGATACGATCTTGTATTTTGATTGCAAGCATTACTGCGTAGCAGCAGCAGCGGCGGCATTCTATCAGATTACTGATAACTCTTCGTTGTAGCTTCATGAACGGCCAAACGACGGCATCATTGCTCAGAAATCGGTCTCCCTACAACATCAAGTTAATTTCCGGCTCTTCAGGACATAACTCGCTGCCTCCAAAAGTGTCCACACATACGGCGCAAAACACACATCTGAAAATGACAGTAGTTTCAGGTCATTCCTACCGGGCAACTCTTTAGAAGGAGGGGGTTTTCCCAAGATGAATAGAATCCCTTGTTGTAGTAAGAATAGTATTATTGGTAACCAAAAACGATCATATGCCAGGAAAAATATTAGTTTCTTAAGATTATTTTCTAAATTTTACCCTGTTCTAGGAGTAGTGGATCCAAAAATTGAATACAATGGTCTGGCAAAATATAGAAAATATTTATATGGGCGAGTATAAATCGGCCTTAGCCCTCAAACGATTACATTTGCATTAAAGTGCGCAAGCCCAAGCCAACTGCCGTTGACAAGGCTGTTGTCTTGTCGTTTAATTGCCTCACCTCCTGCACTACCATGTAGCTCATCAAGTCCCTGATATGCACACCGAGAAGAGGCACGAACCCTCGACTACCACAATAATTTTGACAAAAAAATCATGTGATACATCGGCACCATGGGATGGGATCATTCAAAGCCCACTGTTGCTCTATTGTTATTATTATTATTATTATTAAATCATTTATTTCCATCGTCTGGCAATGGGTTTTCAATTTTTATGAAATAATAAAATTCATAAACATAAGACATGAAACTTCATTATCAACTACGCTTGTTGATTTACCTAAAACGAGAGTTCAATTTGAATTCGTCATAGCTCATCTCTGGGGGCCGCCGGTTCGGATTACACGGAGCAAAATATAATTGACAGTATTATTACATGTGCACATGCAGAAAGTATCTATTTAGACAAATTAATTCCGACTACATAGCGTTGGGAAAACCAGTGACACGCAGGGTTGAAAAATAAAAAATACTTGGGGCGGATAATTACCTAAATACATGGGTGTGGAAAATAACAATTACATGTGGTGGGAAATCATGCATGCATGTGGTTAGTGTCCTGAGAACATGTGGCTTGGACATCAAACTCTGCTAACCTATTGTAATGACTAATCTACATTATTGTACGATGACAAAGATGTGGATGGACCACATGAATTATACAGAAAATATGAATCAAATATAGGGTAGGAAAATCGAAAAGCGCTAGCAGATTGTAAAGATGGGTCTAAGTCATCGTATTAATAATGAGGGGGTGAATAGACGACATAAGTTAAACAAATAACTGAATATACAATATACACAAACCGCTAGGAAATGATTAAATTATTGACAATCAGAATAATACAGTGCTGGAGTACACAAGTCTGATGAATATGCTTCTGTTATAGAAGACGAAGCAAAATATTAGCTTAAAAGGCAATGATTGTATCATAAAAAATGGTACGGTAATTGTTCGAAATAATTCAATGAATAATATTAAAATCGAGTTAACCTTTGTCAAAGTTAGAAACTGGCTATCGTTCCTCGAAAAGACTGAGCTTGTATTTTAATTATAATAAAACAATTGAAACATTTGAAACTTATAAGTAGACATACCGCTAGTAAACACTTATGGCAATTGGCAAGACAATTGTGATCGGTAGCAACATAGAAAACATGTATCGTCGGAGTAAAAACGATTAGGTGGTGTCTCAATGTTGAGAGTTATAGTGGTGGTGGTTTCGGACATGCTCTAGAACTGAATGCATTTTCTGGTTAATGGTATTATGCGTTTAGTTTGTGTTTGTGGGCACACTTGGGGTTTTGAACTGATCGATCAATAGATGTTCATTAGGCCTATTCTTGAAGGACTTGTTGGATTTAGGATTCCTGGGGCTTGTTGAGAGGTTGTTCCAGGATTTTGGTCCAGAGATCGAAAAATCTCTACATGCAGTTTCAATTTTACTGTGTTCAACGTGCTGAGTATCAATATTTTTTGTGAATCGATTGTTCTTTTCCCTTCGAAAATATATGTGCCTTTACTGCCGGGTGAATGTTTTTATAGAAGATCTTTATGAATTCTGATCGACTCATGGAGTGTCAGTTTGCTGTCGATATTAAGCCACGGTAATTTTTCGAGGAAGGGACTTACGTGGTCTGTTTTTCTGTGGTACCATCGCATGTTATTTATGCAGCAAAGTTTATACAACGTTGTACTTTCTTTCTTTGAGTTTGGTGCATTTCCCCCAAATTGAAAGACAGTAGCTAATGTGAGAAAATACCAGAGCGTGGACAATCAGTAATCTTGATTTGAAATCCAATATTTTTTTGTGCAGTTTAAGAACAAAGGTGTTCCACTCAACTTGGAACACAGAGTAGCTACATGGTGTTTGAAGGAAAGATCGGATCAAACCATATTCCGAGACTTATAATTTTAGCTTCGACAGGAATGTCAGATTTGCCTATCCTGATAGAGAAATTCATTGGAACCGCTTTTCTTATGGAGTTCGAGCCGAACAAGATGCATTTTGTTTGTTCAGAGTTGAGCTTGAGTCTATTTTTATCATACCAAGATTTAAGATAAGTTACCGCGGTCTCAGCGTTGTCTTTCAGTTAATTCAGATCTGACGGTTTTCGGAAAAGCAATCTTTTAATATCGTCGGCGTACATTACCATTTTCGCATGATTTTTTGGTAATTTCCAGTCGATGTCATTTACAAAAACAAGGAACAACAAAGGACCAAGAATAGAACCTTGAGGCACCCCAAAGGCAACTGTGGCTGAATTTGACATAGTTGCGTTATCGAGTTAAAATTATTGTTGTCGATTCATCAGATAACTTCCGAATCAAGTAGGGTCTATTCCGATGTTGCGGAGCTTGCCAAAAAAAATTCTATGGCTTTCACTGCCGAATGTTTTCGATAAGTCTAGCATCACCAGCAGAGATATCTGCCCCTCATCAAAGTTCTTGTACAGATCCTCGTCTTATGTTGATAATTTTCGCCGAAAAGCATACTGGCAGTCATTGAACAGCTTGTTTGATTCGTGGTGATCAATCAATTGAATAGATCTTACCTTTTCTCGAATCTTGGATAGGGTAGACAGAAGACTGATTGGTCTAAAGTTGGATGGTTCCTTGTTGTCTCCAGATTTATGAATTGCCTTTATGATTGCATGCTACCAGATCTCTGGAAAAGTTCCACTTGCAATGGAGGTGGTAATAGCTGTGCTGATATAAGGCAAGGTAACTATTAGGCTGTTTTTTCAGATATTGTAGGGTTAAACCATCTGTTCATGTAGAATTTGTGTTCCTCAAGGCAAAAACCGCTCGTTTTCCTTCGTGTTGCGATACTTGCTTTGGTTTCCATTTTCCGTTTGCTTCTTGGTCGCTGTCTCCATCGCAAGCTTCTGGACTCCATGTATCTGTGGCGTCGCTCTGTAATCCTTGAAAAGCTTCCTGGGTTACCTCTCTAAAAACTTGTTTCCCATCTCCAGTGAAGTATTTTTTAAACTTCTCTGGAACTGCTTGAGTATTCGGATAAGTAAGCAAGGTTATTTTATTTTGTAGGTAACAATTTTTTTCAGTACATTCCACATTTCTTTTTGATTGTTTATGAACGGTACTAGTTCCTCATGATGGTATTTAATTTTGTCTACATGATTTATCGTTTGACTCTTCTATTTTGATATCGAAATAACTGTAAACAAGTAATGCTTCGTTTTGCTGTGCAGTTGAGATATTTCTTAAGTCCAATTTCTTTCCGCAGTTTTTCTGTAAACCATTTAACCGGCATGCTTTTCATTGTTTCAGTTTCCGTTGGTGCTACAGCGTTCACACATACGAGAAGATAGTCTGTGAGTAATTGGGCTTGCTCTGTGACGTTATCTGGCCTATGTATCGGTTTTTATCGTTTCGACGTTTGCCACTAATTGTGCTCTGAAATTATCCGCGGTATAATTTCTTTTTGTACGACAAGTTATTTCGTATACCTGTTTCCTCTCTTTTTTGATGTTGATGTTGCAGTTTATTTCATGGTGGCCCGAGAACGAATTGGACTCCATGTTTGTGGTAACAATGAAAGACGGATTGTTACTTATGAGGAGATCCAATATAGTTTGGGATTCGGGAGTAATTCTTGTTATACTTTTCATGAGATGATTCAGCCCGAGTCTCTAAAATCGGCTTCATATTGGTTGATTCTAACTTCAATTGATCTTCAATGAAATCTCCCAAAATATACACCGTCTTTCTTAAACGGATAGCTTCTCGAAATCTCTCTCCGATGTATTGAAAAGACTGTACACTTGGTTTGGGTGGTCTGTAAAGAGAACCAGCTACAAACGATTTGTTTTTTCGTACCTGGATGTTCACCCTAAGGACATCAACTTCATTGCTGTCGCTAAGCAATACCGGAGATGAGTTATATTCTTATTGCACATAAGTCACGGTTCCACCACCTTTCATTTCTTCATCTTTTCTATGAACATTGAAACCGTCAATCTCGATGAAGGCAGTGCTAATGTCAGATTCCAGCGGTTTCAGTCGAACATATGATGTCAATTGAGTTTTCCTTTATCATCATTTTAATGTGATCCATCTTTGTTCCTAAGCTTCTAACGCTTGTAAGTTTTATCACGATATTCGTTAGGTTCTGATGCGTATTTACAGATATGTTTGCTGAGGGGTGGTTGCTGCTCCCATCTTGAACAGTTTGTGACTCTAGCAATTATTTACTTACAGGACAGTTGGTGTCCCTTTGGGATGGTTGCAGAGGCATCTCTCAATCGAATTTGGATATATCATTGTCGTATTGCAAAGGAGAATACCTATTGGAACACTGCACATTTGCTTCCACATGCTTGTTTCGTTCCGCTGCAATATTTTGTTGTTCGAAATGTGGCTTCAGAGGGTGGGTTGGTGCAAGACTACTATAGTGGTCCTCTTTCTTGGCTACAAATATTGAGTATTAAGCAGCTCCATCAATCATATGGTTGGTCGGATTAATTACTGTTTTCGTTACGATTTCCGAGTTTGTTTCATCTAAGATTGTGATTTGTATTTTGAGTGCGTTGCTGAGAAATGCGGGGACTAGATCGCCAGAACAGCTATTGTACTCAATATTTTTATACTCTGTGAAAGCTTCGTAATCTTTCATGTTATGGAAGGATTCCTTGATTTTTCGTCAATTGCATTGGTATTCGTTAATTCGGTTTATTGTTTCTTGTGTCAGCAACGCCCACCTCGTTTAGATTTTTAATATGCTCCTCAGTAAAACTCTTACTGGCGTTATTTTAGGATCTGGTTGCTAATTCTTGAGTAACATTGCTTGTATGTTTGGGAAATCGTTGCTTTCGGTTCTTTTCTTTGTTGTTGAAGGTAGGTTGGAGCAGGGGAGACCAAACAGAAGCAAAGGAAAGAAATTTAGATCGGTGATTGAAGAGAGGCATGGCTGAGGATGGCTGAACCATGCTAGAGGAAGGAATGGGTGGAGGGGGGTAATATATAGAAGGGATTGGCGGGATAGGTATAGTTGGAGTTCCTTCAGAGGTTAGAGAATGGTAGAAAAGGTGGGAGCTAGAGGAAAGAACGAGTGGAGGGGGTAATGTATGGGAGGGATTGGCGGGATAGGTAAAGTTGAAGTTTGGGCTGAGTTTCGGGAATGGTAGCGAAAGTGGGAGCTAGAGGAAAGAACGGGTGGAGGGGGCTAATATATTTGAGGGATTGGCGGGATAGTAACGTTTGAGTTTGGGTTGAGGGTAGGGAATGGTAACGATAGTGGCAGCTCGAGGAAAGAATGGGTGGAGGGAGGTAATATATGGGAGGGATTAGCTGAATAGGTAGAGTCGGAATTTGGGCTGAGGTTAGGGGATGGGAGCGATTGGGGGAATAGGTGTTGTGCTGCAAGCATAGTTATACGAATTTGTGTGAGTAGTGTAGAGTGGAGGAGGAGTGTAGGAGAATTAATGAAGAGGCGCTGAGGGGACGCTATTGCTGCGACCGTGTTGAAAAGGCGTTGCATGGGAGCTAATTGTGTGGGGATGATATGGAGTCACTGATTGGTGATTTTTAGCTTAAATTTTAGTTTGTGGTAAGAAGAAGGCGCTAGGATGTGATTTGTCTGCGAGTAGATGTCCTTTGCTGACATGTGATGGGGTAGTGATACGAGATGATGGCCAAATGATAGAGGAAAATAGAGGAAGGGAGAAGTCCAGAGTAATGATTGATTGCTTCTGACATTGTTAAAGTATAGGAAAGGCAATACCTCAACCCTCTGGGGAACGTAACGTGCTACCGTGTTGAAGAATTTGATAATTCCACTATTGTTAAGACTTGCATTCTCCGAATGAAACAAACGTTTGTCGGGGCACCACTGAGCTCGTCGCTTAGGTTGCCTGTTGGGATAGTTTTGAGCCTCAAGAAGTGGCATAGACTCATGGAACGGCGCCTCAGTTCCATTGTTTTCAGATTGAGGGTTTCTGCCATGTACATCTTAGCATTTTGGTTTTTCGTTAAAATTGCTGTGGTTATTTTGACTACTTCTTCATTTTCGACGAAGTCCGTGAGCACGATATTGTAATTTTTGAATGGATTTGCGCTACCAATGATTTTAGACAGAGCACCATAATCGTTAATATTTATCTTTTCAAAAGTGCATCTATCTCTAAGGTCGGACGTTAGCACATTTTTCATGGGGATATCACCAATGAGTTTTGTCCTAGTGGTCTTGGTATTTTCTGTTGTAATGGTGCCTGATGCTTGACAGTGAGCCGGCTTTGCTGTTGCGGATTTTTCTGTTGAGGTGACGATTAACGGCTCTGTATCAGAGGAATAAATGAGAGTTGTGGACTTAGTTTCAGAGGTACACGGGTGGGAGATGGCGAGCTCAGCAGCGTTGAGTGAGTATCTGTCACTAAATGAGCACCTGTGGTAGAGGGTATGCTTCTTCTTATCACGTTTTGGGGCACATGCACTGGTCACTGGAGTGTGTGGGCAATGCGGCAGCTCTATATTTATAGGCTTGATGGGTTTGGTGCATTTTTGACTCTTGCATGTTATGCAGTCCCTGTTATTCTGGCACATGCGCTTTGCTGGCATGTTACAATATAACACATGCAGCAGGATTTGCTTCTGTTGGCAGTGTGACTGTGGGGCGACAGGTCTTTAATTCAAGGTTAAATATCAGTGTAGTGGACTACTAAGAGGGTTTGTTGTTGGAGAGGCTTAGAGAGCGTCTTATTAGCTTATCATTTTATGGCTCTGCGTTAAGAGAAGGACCCGTGACCTTATATTGTGCAGGATCGTGTGTGGGTATTGCCTATCGTTCAAACACACTTAAATCTATGTTCAATAGTTCAAAAATATTTCAATCTTTGTCTAATCTGTTTTACCGTCTTATTCATACTTGCTTACATTTGTATGGCAGCATTACAAACTCTTTGTAATAAAAAAATAAACAAAAAATTCGGAAAAAGGCAGAGATAAATAATTAGCTAGTAATCTTAATAAATGCTGATTAAGCCAATGCAAAGCTGTTTGATATAAACTTAATCGGAACAAGATATTATTCTATTGGTAGAAGGAAATCGCACCAAAGAATTAGGTTTCAGGTTATAAAAATTTGTTTAAACTATCCAAAACTTTGGTAAAAAGGAACTAATATTCCCGCTAACATTATTAATAAATGCTGACTGGCCAAAAATAAATTTGTCATAGCATAAACTTGAAAAAACTGAAAAATTTACTCCCATAACCATTTATATTAACTGGAAATTTTTGAGTTGCCGTTCACTTAACCATATGTTCATCAGAGCCTCCCATTTGCGCAGGTTGATGAGACATAGGCAGAAACGATGTTATAAAAAAAAATATTTTAGTATATGAAGTACCTGATGGTGAATTTGCAGTCCATAAGGTCGACAGGCTTATACTGCGATGTAATTTACTCGAGGAACCGGATTGAGTGCTAAACTTAACACAGGAGGAGAGGCAGAGGAAAAGAGGGCGGGGTAGAGAGCAGCATCAGCTACTCATGACCGTGGAATGGTGAGAGGCGCGCACATGTGTACACATTAGTCGGAGCAGCACACAACTCCGATGTTTCAGACAAGGTATGGCCCAAAACAGCAGTTGAAATGTAAATATTTTTCACAAATAATCTTGAAGTAACAGGAAAAGAGATGGACTACCTTGGTTAAGACGGTTGTTGGGAAATAATTGAAAAAATTAAATTATAATAACCTATGAAATGTAACAAAATAATCTTGAGCAAAAAACGAATGAATGCTAATAAGCTAGAAAAGTTATCTATTCAGACGTGTATAACATAGTTTCAAACAATATAACCCTCATAGATATTTATACAGTTAAACTAATATGATGATGTTAGCTTCCTGCTACACTCAATTAGGAAATATTACAGATGTCACATATGATGAAATGAGATTTTCATGACACATGATTGTGAGGAATTTATTATATCATTATTCTGCTAGCAAACACCTGCGATTCCTAAATTAAGTCGCATGCTAGCAGAGAAAATAATAAAAAGATTTGTCGTATAGCGTAAACCTAAAATGAAGGCTCTGCGCGACCCAACTGCTTGTCAGAGTAGGGCTTGAGCATGGTTTCACCAAGGGCGCACGGGAAGGCTTAAAGCGCTCGGGTGACCCTGCTAGGAGCGCTCAGGTGGCGTTGCTGGGGGAGCTGAGACGACGGTGTTGGGAGCGCTACGGTGATGCTGCTCGAAGCTCTCTGGTCACACTTCTTGGAGCGCTCAGGTGAGGTGGTGCTGCTTGGAGTGCTCAGTTGGCGCTGTTATGAGCGTTCTGTCGACACTGACTGTCTAGACTCCAGACAATGCAAAACACTGGTAATTACACACCTGTCAATATCATTCGTCTTTTATTCGCCACTAAATACCTAATAACATGGGAATTTCGAGAATGCCGGGCGTTCATGGTATTTATTACGAAACAAATGCGGTTAATTTGTTATAACTCCTTTAGTTTTTATGAAGAAGCCTTTGAGTAATTAGATTTGATTAGAAATTGTATATTAATATACATGAACTCATGCCTCATTGAATTATGTTGATTAGATATTTCATATTGAGGCATGAACTCATGCCTCATTGAAAATCGCATCGATTTGTTGTTAATCAATGTCTAAATGACGATTAAAGTTTCAACTTGGTTGATTTTCGGTGTGTAGTGCATTGCGTTTGGTTTGAGTGCAATGTCCAGTACCCCAATCGTTTGCAAAACATATAAAAAGGGAATGTTTCTGTATTTACGGCAAATCGAGTTCACGTCATTCTGAGAGATTTCAAAGATGCGAAACTGCATGTTGAGAGATCAGTGCAATGAATTGACCCCGTCCAACAAAATTGAGCCCATACTGAATGAGGTGATCGGAGATCTTGCTGTAAACCTGCAACTGCGAGTCAAATTTTTCAATTTCAATTTTACAGTTTACGTGTTCATAGAAGTGGTCGAATATTTTGTTGAAATGATTGTTGGTACTCATCGTTTGCTAATCCAAAGATTCTGTATTAATATAGAGATTCAGTTTGTGAGCGCTGCCGTAAACTCCGTAATTATCCCATCAGGTTGGTCTTCACGTTAGGTTATGTTTTGCAGCTCATGAAGTTTCACAAGAAAATGCCTTTTCGCTCAAATACTGCTTAGTATATACAAGAGTCCAGTATTTTGTATACCAATGCATTCAAATAATTGCAGTTTATAAGTACCCTGATTTTTGATAACAAAATACCTAAAAACAGTGGTATAGCTTTATCGGGATATGAAAAATCACATGATCATGAAATTCGTTAATTCATATTTTCTGAATTCAGTGTTGAAAGTTCAACTTTGTTGCATTAATAAGATGCTATTGCCACTATGAACCTCTGCTGATCACGTAGCATCTTTGATCGTGAATGAGATGGTCATTTCAGTTCCGAATCCAAGTCTCAATGCGTTGTTTTTTATAAAAGAAAATAATCTACAAAGCAACTTAAGTAATGTAATTTCAGTTTCTTTTAATAGGCACTTATGAGCGATAATTTAGCAGATTCTATCAGCAAATTCATTTGCAGTAATTATCAAAGGTAATTGAATTTCTTCAATCTTACCTGAGCTCTGTTATTTCGGGTAGTCCTTTTCATTCCATCGCTACAGCAAGTCGGTATCGTGAACTTGTTGCTCCAAGGAAGCCTTGGGTATGAAATTTCGTCTACAAAATCCAAGTGACCAAATTCAGTTTGCAAATTGATAACCATCTATCAAGTTTGAAAAGCGAACCTTAGCATCCATTTTTTCAATGAAATATTTGCCTACTGAGACATTATCGTTTAAACAGCTGTGTCAGTTATTGATTGCGATTATCTCATGAGGAATATCCCTAGGTATAATCTGCATATCAGTAAGAATTTACGTATTCGCAGTATCTCACCAACACAATCCCATATCTTTATTAAATATATAGCCGCTTTTACATGAAATTCGATGGGCACAGACTGATTATTCCAATTTGATGTGTAAGCAAGAAACATAATATGAACTTCGTATTCGTCAGCGCGAGCTGTTCTGAAGACAACATGTGATACTTTAATATGGATATTGCGTATATTTATCCATATATCCCACTATGGCTGTTGCATATATTTTCATGTATATCCCAACAATCAATGGATATTATATGAGGTCACCCTCTACTCTATGTCATGACAATAGAAAACGCCACAGTGAACTATTGATTTCTCGAAAACTAACTAGATGAATTTGGTCTACGGTCTTTTACGAAATCCTGTTGATACACTGTTTACTGCGACATTCAATATAAAAACTGAGAGTAGGAAAAGTTCAACATAGGATTGAATATTACATTTGCTCCCGTAATGTTTGACATACAAATGACAAATTCCTGCAAAAAATAATATGTGGGTACATGAAGGAAGAAAAAATCACCCGGGGAAGGAAATGGCACAAACATGTGGGTACATGAAGAAAGAAAAAATCACACGGGGAAGGAGATGACACTAATGCAAAATAAATGGTTTGCATGGGTAAATTTCCTAGAATGAGTGAATTAATGCTCAAGAATTCTTGCAAGCACACATTTCAAACCGATGAAATTATGGTTAACATTTCAATAAACCTATACGGCAACTGAATTTTAAATCTGTTGAAATCAAATTGCAGGTTATAGCAGCTTTGTTTGTGGAAAACAGATGGTATTTTGTACATGAATTATTGTGAATTGCAAATCCGCTGTGTTAGTATGAATAAATAAGGGGCCTTTTCTAACGAAATTATCATTATCAATGCAAGTTCATTGATTCAAGGCTTTGTAAACAAACACGGCAGCAGAAAAGTTTATGAGGTAACATATTGGGAAATCATTCCGTTAACAAATGGAGGCTGTGTAGTAACACCTGCTAGCATGTGATGTTCTTCTATTGACACTCTTTTGACTTATAATGGTATGTCTTATGTTGATTTTGTAGGTAACAACATCCACATCTATGCACTGCGTCAAAAAAAATGAATAAGGCTTCAGTACACCAATTTTTTCATTGGGTATGAGACAGTTTTACATATGGAAGGGATGCTGCCTGTTCTGGATAATTTTTCGGCAACGAATGAGGCGTGACCTTTCCGTCGAAACTCCCGCTTACTATCACACCGAGAAACAATATATTTCCTACCTTTACAATTGGTTGACCCTCCTATAAGACCTGTGCGGTAGGAATGGGTATCTTACACCTTCGAAATATCATAACGTGCGTCATATGAACCGTTTGCAACGTGGGTCATCTGATTTGTCATATTAACAATAGAATCATTGGGATTTTTGTTCAGTCCCGTACACTGTAGTATAATCAACAACAATAGCGATGAACAACCGGTCGCTGGTAATAACAATGTCATAAATATAGATGAGAAAGAGCATAGGTACGATGATCGACTTTGCGGCGATCGAATATATAGCACACTGGCAGAGAATGACTGTTTATGCCAGCACACTAGATGTTTCGTATCAAGAAGAAATATTTTTATTTAATTTGTGTGGATTGAACTCACTCCATGCTGAGGTATATCACCTTATCAAGATGCTATATATCTTTTCAATGTGCGTGAATTGAACTCACTAAATACACTATCGAATCAGTCATTATCATCTTCAGTGAATTTAACAAAGCATGTTCTATTTTCTCGAAAGCCTGAAAACCATGTTGATTTAGTTTCAGTTGGGTATAGATACAAAATGAGTATACAGTATAATCTGTCCTTAAAAATATATTAAAACTCTGCTTCTGACGGCAATAACTGATGTTGGGCATTGAAGTGACTTATCGAGGAAATGGGTCAACAAAGCTACGATACTCACAAAGGTAGTTTTTAGTTACATTGATTGGGATTTATCCCAGCAATTGCTCTAATTTTTAATACATTTGGCTATTACTACATTCCTCTGCACAGGGTAAAATGAAGGCTGTTTGTTGTAGCATTCCCTAAATTCTCTTAACAAAAAATTTTATGGCCAATAGTTCTCCAGGTGTTCTACTGTTAACATAATCGATACCATTTTAAATCGATTTTGGATCACTGATGACCTAATCATCAATAATGACTCAATCCATAAAAACTATGTTTATTTCTACAATAAAAATCACTAATGATTTTCCGTCCATTTTTTAAATTCGAGAGGTCTCAATCGAGAAGATCAGATTTGAAGATAACTTTCACGAGCAAAAACAGTGAGTTTAGCGAATTCACATTGAAAACGTTTATATTCAATTTTATGCTTGTTTACCAATATTTGTATTTTCCTAGAAAGGCTTGGCTGTTTAAAATTTCGGTCACCACCGAACTTGATTGGTCCCAATCTGCCTTGTGACTCTTTTTAGTTTGATAGAAAATAGATGCCTTCGCGTAACCGGACACAATCTACGAGGGCGGCCCTGACTCGCCAGGATCGTTGAAGAGGTGGATGTTTTTTTTATAGGTTTAGTGTTAGGGACACAGTGGATGGGATTGGAATTGCTAGCTCAGCTATCGAAAGCTGCGTTCTAGGAAATCGAGAAATAGAGCAATTTAATTATTCTGCATACGTAATGGAGGATTTAGTTTACATACATATGAATGTTGTATTATTTACTAGACCAATTTAAATTATTCTATTATTATTAAAATTAAAATCGCATCATAGTTTGATAAGCATTACAGAATATATCATTTATAGCGTTAAAAGCTGCCTGTGCTCAAACACTTTGTAGCCTCAAGTGTTTCACTGTTCATTCACCTAGACGACCACATATGTTAGATACAAATATCAATGATGCGTAGATTATAAAAAGAATGTTTATGCAAATTCAGTCCAATTTGTTGCCTCTGTTGCAATAATGATCGTTGCCGTTATTTCAGTCCCGCCAAGATGGGCTAAAAAAAGCACACGTTGACATTTGGAAATGTGCCGACTCTATCGCATAATGGCAGTATAAAAAACACATACAGCGTAAATCAACTATTTACGTTGTATGAGTTACAATTACAGCGCCAGAGTCATCAAGCCTTAAATTGAGTCACCCTTCTCACTAGGGGAAGTTTTGGGCGGGTTCTATTATGCGTCCTTGTATTTGGAATACAGAAAAACCTAAATCCCAGAATCCGTTAAAATGTATGCTGCATGAAGAGAGTGCAAGCCGGCGACAGCAGCGCATACCTCATTCAAATGATACAACATACTATCATCATGAGGAACGGTTGTTGATTTGGAGATTTTTTTGCTTCTCCAAGTATACCGGGACCAAATTATCCTGATCCTGGGTGGACAACACGGGATATTTACATTTTAAATCAAAACGAAAGGCTGCACGGGTTTCAGCAATGAATACGGAATGAAGTTGACAACATTATTAATACATTAGACGTAGAGTCTAATAAAAGGACCTTCTGGTACCTCGTTATTTTAAATTCAACATTAATCACAACTACAAATAAGTTTGTTTTATCACTTTACCGAAAAAAATACTTATAAGTTCGATACCACTTGAAATTACTGATGTAACAATGCCCAACTCATGAATTATTTTGCGTATATTAATAATGCTCTGTTTTAGATTGTGCAGAGTATTCGAGCTGTGGTCGCTGAGATGTGTTCTCACCTTCATAACGGTGAAGGTGAGAACACATCTCTTATGTGGTTTACTTACCCTCAACTAGTGCAGTAGTCTATTGTACGTATCACTAGTGGCTAATAATCATCTGGAGATTGATTTTGTTAATAATAATAATAATAATAATAATAATAATAATAATAATAATAATAATAATAATAATAATAATAATAATAATAATGATAATAATAGTATTTATTCAACCAGTCGATGGTACATTAACGATTATACATAAACAAGTTTGACATAGCATTCCTACCAATACATTTAAATTACGCTCCAAAAGAACATACATGGAGAAAAGACACAGCAGGGATGAAACACACGACAGAGATTCATAAGATGAGTTAGTGACCAGCGTGTCTGGATACATTGTATGTCTGTCTCCCACATGAATATGTATATAACAAAACTCAATTTCAGAAAGGTGGAGCACATAGCCACCTGTAAGCCAACACATCAGCGACGTCTCCCAGACTGATATCCACGCAAGTACATCTGTTATAAAGCTAGATACCTTATTTTTAATTTCGCGTTTTATTCAAACTTCATTTAAATCAATCTGTATGTAGTTAGGTGTGTTTTTATGGTTGTATGTTCAAAGCCAAACGTCTGAAGAAAATCCTAATGTTGAAATCCATACTATAAAACAATAAATCTCGGTTCAGTGATGTCGAAAACAAAACTCCAAATTGAAAATAAGGTCTCTATCTCTGTAACCGATAGTACATGGAAAGACAGTAGATGTCAAACATTATTTCTATCAATATCGGGGTCTTCCTGCACCACCAGGATTCTCTCCCAATTTTCTATGATTGGAGATAATTCGTATTCTCATTATTACATAAGGCCTCCTGGTTAAGCCGCTTAAGCAGGAAAGGATATAGGCACTTTCCTGGTTAAGCGGCTCATTAACAATATTCGAGGCAGCATCGTTGTTGGGACTATTCGTTTTCCATCGAAATGGTCGCTCACATCTCATCAATATTTTCCTTCCCTGTTATGCCACGCACACATGGGCAAAAATATATGTTTTTCGGTTTCAGATTTTTCATTTCTTTCCACAAATCGATCATCCGCTCATTAATAATTTTCTCACACAAACTAGTTGCACAAATGTGTCCTCATGTTTCTTACAGAAGCAAAGTGCGTAATTGCAGGCGCTATTCGTTCTGTTTTTTCTCTTTATGCAGGGAAACATTCCACGGTTTCCCAGCATTTCGCCATTGCACATAGGCGTGATTCAAAATACCCACATGCCTGGCTGCCTTGCATCTTGGGTGCATATACACCCATAAAGCTCGTCTAATTCATCCATATCGGCGTTTGCATGTATTTGAATCAACTCCGGTGGCAAATCCGTTAGCCATCATATAAGCTGAATAAAATGGTTATGGTTTTGCAGTGCCATTTAACTGACAGTTTATGAATTGAGTGATTGCATACGCTGCAACCATTACAGGGAGCGCTCGTAGTGAGAGCTCTGCAAGGAGCGGCATGTGTTCTGACAAGGGAGCAATGTGATTAAACTATTTAACTGCATGATCTCATAAACCCGCGTGAAATAATTGGGGTAATGTGATCGAACTATTCACATGATATCCCGTTGTGATTAAAATCACTATGCGTGTCATTTGGCAGAAGCCCAGCACCAACAAAGTCTAGTTCATTGTCCGCCAGAAGTACCTGCCATTCACTAAATGTTCTGCTGTCTGGGTGACAGTTTAATTTCCCCATAACACTAACATGATTGTGATTCGGCCCCCTTAATACTGCCTCTAGTTTTAAATTATACGCTATGACCAGCTCGTTATTATGATGAGTTACTTTTGGGCAAATACACAATAATGATATGAATTGACATTCCTTCTACTTGCAAAGTTAACCCGAGCGGCCTGTCCTTGTACTGATATATTTTTACTTACGGACTAACCCTATCAGACCATATGAATGACAGTCCACCATACGGACGTCATCTAAGTAAACACCCCACTAAGTTTATTCGCAAAATGGAAAAATAATGAGAGGAGCAGTCTCTAGATAGCCATATCTCTTGTAACGCAAATAGATTATTATATGCGCATAATTTTTCACGACCCTTCCTGCACTATTAAATCCATCACAGTTGAAGAGAGCAGGTAGGAAATACACGTTGACTAGCTTGCCTCCAAGGACTCACCATTTTTCTTGTTCACGAGGAATTGCCGCACACGGACGCCTGCTGGTCAGAATTTATGTGATTTCAGTCGCCTGACTTGCAGGTGGCTGGTACTAATTGTAGATGGGGAATATATACCGAGCCGCTTCATTTTTTTCACTGAGTATCAGTCATCTTCTGTTTGTCCTCGTACCTCGCTCAACATCTGCTGATCGTTGATATCGCCGTTGATAGACAAATATGCTGCTTCTTTTATAGGGAAGGCCCTCACAGTAGTCTTACGACCAGTTCAGTTCCCCAGTTAGAGGCTTTTCTGATTCTTGCCGCCTCCCAGGTCACTTCCCTTATCTTTGCAATTTGTAGCAGACACTTTGGCTATAAGTTGCCTGTGCAGCCCAGCCGGTGAAATCATAATTCCTTGTTTACTCGCTTCATGGTTTGGGCTCACTCCATCAGTTATGTTATATGTAATTTGCCAACAGCCGTCGAAATTCAGTTTGACGGCTGTTGGCGATCGCACTGTTACAAATTCTGTAATTATCTGCTCACACTGGTCTTCGTTGAACATCGTTATTGATGTTGGGTAATATTTTGCGGCTGCATAAAAATGACTGCAAGTCGAATAATTCCTCTTTGCGTTAATTCATCTAGCGTTTGGTAACAAATTTATAACAGCCGAGATATTTTTAAAATGATGTTTGACGTAAGCAATGTTTTTCGTGAGTTCAGGAAACAATAATACTGAACCTCAGTGAAACAGATTCGTGGGAATACGCCAAGTCACGTGATCATGATATTCAATTATCCATATGTTCCGAAATGCGTGTTGAATGTCCAGCTTCGTTCCATTAACAGAAAGCCTTGGCAATGCTAAGCCTCTGCTGATCGCATATCACACTCTTCATTTCGACATAATAGAATCAGAAAATTACTGTATGAAATAAGATATCACTGATTAGATCATCAAGCGATTTTTTCGGGATAAGAAACGAATCACTCAAAAATTGTGCCTTCACAATCCTCCGAGATTCAGGTTCTCGGAATTCAGTGACTGGAATTCTATATTGTCTGCCCAATGTAAGAAAGCTTAATTATTAATTCAGGGATTACACACTTGCCGACGTCAAAATCCCGCATCGTATCTCTAAATTATCCTTGGAAATAGGTCAAATTTGACGAAAGTTTTTGCTGTGATAAATTGCATGAATTTGTGAAAATTTCTAGGAATTTGTTTTAAAAATTGCTATTCTGTCGCACGTAAGAGAATGCGTTATCAGGTAGAGAGTGTGCTGAATGTTTTAGGGAACAATGATTGCGACGAAGAGTTATATGCGAGAAAAAATGTGGCAGACACCATCCAAACAATACTGATTTCCGGTACTGGTGGTGCCCAAAGGTCAAATAAACTGTTAAAAACTAAATATGTGGCATTTAAATAACTTCATTCTATGTAATAAAGATGAACAATATTGATTGAACCAACTCAAACGATTTTTGCCCATAGGTTTAGATTAAATATAAATGTTCATTCCTGGCGCAACACACAAATTGTTACCGATGCAGGATGGAGAGCACTTGGTCATTGCTGGAGAGCAGACCACGCTGCAATTTGCCGATACCATCTCACTATTTCGTGACTTTATAACTAAACACTTTAGGAGTACAACTAATACTACTACTAAATACGACAAAGTAAATGAACGAATACTAATCTCGTATGTGACTATACGCAACTCTTTATTTAAAAGAAAAACATTAATATAATCTTAAAGTATTAGCGTAAAATAAACCTCATGTCAGTATTTTATGGGAAAGTGCTCTTCGCGTAACGCTTTCAGATTGGCAAGCCTGGTGTAGGAATATCGTGACATGAGGGCCAACCAAATTCAATTCAATATTCATCTCTATGATCGCTCAAAAATAAATCAAAAATTGTCAGTATTTTGCCTACAAATAACATAATTACATACTTTCACATCAGCGCCGGCGCCCATTCAAACGACACGGTCTTCACTGGACGTGGGCTTAGCGCGGGACTGACTGTCGTACAAGGAAGTTGTGTACATGAGAGCGCGCTCCGCCTGCTTCGCCGCGGGGTAAACGTCATTATAAAACTTTACCTATATGGCCTATTATTCTTATTTCCTACGCAAAATCTTATCAATTGACTAAGCTACAGGCAGAACATATTCATGCTGCATATGATGATAAAAGACCAAATACTTAGTCCTAACAGTTAATCAGCAACTGGTCAATGAAAATTCGTGGTATAAAAACACCTACAAAAGCGACAACGCGGGACTCCGCCGAGACGTTTCGTGTCGTGACACATAAGGTTACAACATGATGAACCATTTGATAGTCTGGTATGCGATATCAGATATAAACTTAAGTAATCCCGTCTATCAAAATTGCGTAGCTTTCAAAGATGACGATATCGAATGAATCATAGGATGAAATTGCTTTCAATCTTGAATATACGCCGCTGTTTTTTGAGAATCCATTTATTACTAACACGGCAAGAAGTTCTCTGAGAATAATTTGTCTCTTGGTAACCGGGAAGCACCTCAGTATTCGTTGTCTCTCCTTGGGCTTTCTCTACGTGTGGGTCTTTCAGAAGTTTCTGCGTTACTGCCTTCAGCCCCATGATTACTGATATAAGCACTGAATGCCATCAATATACTCGCCATTCCATATTGTAAAATAACGTAAATGCAGTACGATGCATTCGCAGTGGACCAACTCTTCGGGCTTGGATATAGCTGTTTGGCAAATGGGGAACAACTAAGTATGGTTTTCGTAGTTTCCTACCTCGTCATATCTGTTATATTCATGACGGGAAATGACAGGGTCAGTTTGTTCAAAAAGAACCGATCACATTTATATCCTGGAGACCTGGAATTGATTTGCCACCTGACCCACACTAGTGACCCACACTGACCCACACTAGTGACCCAAACTGACCCTCACTAGTGACCCACACTGACCCGCACTAGTGACCCACATTGACCCACACTAGTGACCCACACTGACCCGCACTAGTGACCCACACTGACCCACACTAGTGACCTACACTGATCCATACTAGTGACCCACAATGACCCACACAAGTGACCCACACTGACCCACACTAGAGGATCCACTCTCCATCCGTGCTATGACATCACCAATTGCACATTGCTGCCACATCGGCGCAGCAGCTAAGTAGAAATGGGGAGCAAGAATTCACAATCCTTCCATGAACGTATTATTTCATTCATACTATTATACCCTTAATATTGTTGTACAAGTTGTGCGACACCTTATTGATTGTTTCTCACCGAGGGAGATTAGGAAAAACTTCGCGATATCATCAAATGGATGCAAAGCTGTCCGGAATGCTTCAATTGCCTGTTGCGCAATTGTCGGAGGTCCGTACAGCATGGAGAGCTCGGTCGACGCTGAGCGCGACTTTGTGGGAGAGTGGCTTCACCTGGAACTCAGTCTCATGGCAACGCAACCCGCCATCTCTGGCTAGCCGTTAAGCGGAATTGAGGCAGTCGGGGCTGCCCGATCGTGATGTGGACTAAATTTGCGCTCACATGCTCGCACAGTACCAATCACGTCCTCGAATGGTACTGCCGTCTTCTCCTGAGGAATATAGTTTTCTTCGTCATTGAATATCAACGGTCAAAACTAGGTCGAACTTCAATGTCATATTGAGCTTTTAAACATATTACTTTAGTCCTTTAAAACATCGTCATCGCTTAATAGTGATAACGTGTTCATAATAAACACACA
>SDVV010000937.1:0-27907 GCA_016164225.1 Gammarus roeselii | reverse complement strand
GTCATAAGAGCCTTGGGGCGGCTGCCGCTGAAGATACGACAGGTCGTGAGGGAACGGAGGCCCAGGGATTCTGCCGCGGCCTGGCAGCTCATTGGTTACAGGAGGTTTCAGGGCGGCTGCTGCTGAAGATACGGCTGGTCGTGTGAGAGCGGAAGCCCTGGTGGCTGCTGCTTAAGATACGGCTGATCGTGAGACAGCGGAAGCACTGGGAAGATGGTGCATCCTGGAAACCCCTCTGTGAAACGAGGCCATAGGGCGGCTGCGTCTGAGTATACTGCATGTCGTGAAACAGCGTGGCCTATGAAATGATTAAGGTCAGTCTTGTTTTAGTCCATCCTTCAACTCTATTTCAATGTCTACCAACACTAACTCTATCTCCTACAATACCTTTACAATGCTGGAGCAACTCCTTTTTTCTCACGTCTGCCCTGAGGTATGACACACGATCACTTCTGCGGGCCATCGCCCAACGCCCTCCGCAATGGTCGGCTGCCAGGGGCATGACTTAGCCAATCACAGCCGAGGCCCTCACCCACTGTCCCCTTAATGATGTTATCAGTCACCGACAGCGACAATAAACTGGCCGCAGCTGCCTCAGTCCTGGCTGCTCGTTTGAGCTCCTTTAAATGATTCCATTTACCTGATGATTTTGTTTGTGTTTTTTTTTATGACAGATCTAAGTAATTTGAGAATTCAAGTTGTAGGCATCACATCTGGATTCATTACTGGTCCATGTTAGTAGTTCTTTGTCACATCGTTTACGCTATCAGCTTTTTGTCACACCATTTCTCGCTCTCTCCTCTATAATAATCTCGTGGTCATTACCTCTTGCTCTCAACACCTACAATATTCATCAAACGCTTTTTCAGCATTTCGCTATAACCGGTTTGAAAAGAAACACACAATATGCCATTGAATCTAATGGGGCAGATGAATTTAACCGTAAAGTGGTTTAGCGACCCATAACAGATAAGAATATCAGCGAGGTGGGCTCATTACGTCCTCGGTATCTAGCTACATGGAGTATTCATTCGGTATGATCTGGTACATAGTTTTCTCACGGGTAGTTTTACGACACAAACGAAAATATTGTGGAAACTAAGTTTGTTGAACTTGAGATGTTATACTCGTGTCGTGAAAAGAATTGAACAGAAAATTGAGCCTCCTAAAATATCGAATGTTCTACCGATTTTTTTAAATAAACACAAACAGATTGTCGATAGGAAATACATTATTAAATGTATAGAGTCGGCCACTCAAAATCATTGATATATGTATCATCAATGCATTCAATACTGAATATGAATTTTTTACAGATTGAAGTGATATCTCTACATTAAAACACGACCCTCCTTCAAGGGCGCACGATTAGAATGTCTTGTACCGACAGAGCTAATGATGAAGAGCTAAGCACAAGGACTTATCGTAGGCACAAAACACATGACGAACTTGGAGATAGTAGGAATTGAGCGAGGCTAAACCTTGGCTCCACAGTGACTATGCTCTGGCATGTCTCAACAAGATTCCAGCAGATTTGCAACAACAGCCGTCACTCCCTTCGAAGGTTTTTATCCGGGAAAATGTCATACCAATGTCCAGGTTATGGGATATAACTCGAATCGTAAATTTAACGGCTCCTGATAACACCGTTGGTAAGCCATCTCAATTGTGCTAGGGTCGGATCAGCGCTTGGAGACACTGGACAACAGTTCTTGGCCTCACGGCATCAGTGATTGTGGCCCCAAAGAGGTACTTATTCTAAGTACTTATGAGGTGTACTTCATAAAAGGACAACAGTGGATGGTCCCGAGGATAGTGGTGCTTGAAGCGTTAGTTCAGATGTGGTTGAGCCTGAGGACAGCAATGTTTGGGCATCAGGACAGCAGAGCTTGGTGCCTAAGGACATCATAGCTTGGGGCCTCAGCGCAGCAGTGCCAGGGACCTCAGGACAGCAGTGCTTGGTTTTCGGGTGTTCATTGCAGCATGGAAACCACAAATTTTTGAACATATATTTCAAGGATCAATTTAACGTTGAAACCAGTTTCAAATTGATGAAACTATTTTTTCTGAAAACCTCGAAGGCTGAGTTTCCGCTTTTCGTGGGGATCTAAGGTTTCTTGAAATGAAGGACACTGGACCACGGCGCAAATCCCTACAATGTGTGCCAATACATCATCTACATTGAACATTGATCTCCCAACAGCCATGTCATGCGAGAAATTCAATAAGTCAAATTTAAGATTCCCGATGCCTATCATACTCCTGCGATGGGCTTACCAGTTTATGGTCGGAGACCGCGATTGTAATAAGGTAATCGTGGTTAGTGCTTACAATCTTCCAACTTTGGTGTTGGGATGAACGTTTGTGTACCTTCGTAAGGGCCTGTAAGGAATTGGACAGCTGTTTTAAAATATATATTCTATGCTCCATGAAATAGGCTCCCCAGAGTTTGAATTTCAGTTGTATAAGGTATACCCCGCCTGTTGTTATGTTGAGAGAAAGAATTTGTTTTTCTTTTCACAATTATATCACTTCTAAATTGCGCTCTGAATCAAATAACGATGTATTCATGAAATAATTTACAGTGACATCAAAAGTCAGGAACACAATACCTATAATATCGAAGTGAGGCTGATTAAAACATTTTGCTGATTCATCATTGCAAAATCGTCCAGTCAAAAACCAAAAATTGACCTTCCGGTAACTGACGAGCTAAAATGTTCTCTGTCATGATATTTTGGAACAAAAATTGAGATACTGTGGAGGACAATACGGATCTTTTCTTCAAAGACCATACAAAGTTGCGAACAGGTCCGTTTAACAAATGAAGAAAGTTTGGAATTCTTCCCTTGGTTTCTTTGTCAAATCACCGAGCTGAATGGAAATTGATGGAGAGCAAATTAACAAGTTCTTTGTTCAGTCTGTTCACTTCTTTTTTTCCAAGTTTTACATTGAATAGCGGCAATTGATATCCACATTCATTCAACAATTCACCATAACATGCTTTTAAGGCTAACAAAACGGCAATACATTCATTTCCTAAAAGATAACACGTTTTGAAGGTAAACAAAACGGCAAGAAATGCATTACATGAATGATTTGACCTGACACACGATGACAAGGATTGAAATGCCTTGCTGATGAAATGTTTTGTTTTAATCCGAATAACGGGAGAAGAAGAAGCAGGAACTGTGAAGTTATAGAAACCATTGGCAGGTAATAATGCAGTCAAAAAAACGTATTAATATCCAATTATATTCCAACTATATCACCGTAGGTCAAGTTGCCGCTATAGGTGGGCGGGATTCTTCCTTGAGATCAATCATCAATAATTTATATTGAATGAGTCTGTACTTTCACGCCCAGCACGTATTTATTAATAATTTTATTTCTGTACTATCCCAAATTCATCTGAAAAACAATTCAGAATGCATGCTGATTTCTCTGGGGATTTTGGGCTTTTGAAGAAGGCCCAGGTGGTGGTCATAAACCACCACCTGGGCCCTGGCTGTCTGCGTCCTATCCATCACATTGGTCGTTTTTCTTAGTCTGGAACGTCTATTTCAATTTCTTCAGAACATCCGTTCCTAATTTTAACCACATCGTAACATATTTGTTTACTCTCCCTATCAATAACTCGGCACTTTGTGTTCATTCTGACTTGAAATCCCATAAAGAAAATTATCGCTCCCCGCAACTCACAGCTGACTATCCAGTATGAGATGTGTTCAACAACCGTTGACTTGCCAGGCATAACAATTTTAGTAATTGTCCAATTCTGTCCTCAATGGGAATGCATTCCGTCGCCTATAGTCGTCTTATTTCCCTACTGTCACTACCTTTGAATGTTTCTCTTCCCAAAGTCATCTTCCATTCTCCTAAAGGTTAAAGGTATTGGCACCAACGCGGTACATGATTGTTCTTCATCATCTGCTTATCAATCTCAATAAGCTTGAGGTTATTAATAAAAAGGCGGTGCAATGATGACCAACACAGACAAAGGTTGGCTATTCCATATTCATGACTACCATTTAATGCCGAGACCTTCATTGAACTTTCCATGTCATAATAAGCTCGAAAAGCCGCCTAGTAATATGAAATAAAAAAATAAAAAAAACATTCCAGAGATATGACTCACAGCGGCAAAGTGTGGCACTAACCAGTGATATTTAGCTCAGCAATTTTCGCCATCTGCGAGAAGTCATTCATTCTTCCATTGCAGCAGACGGATTTTAGGAAATATGAACTTAGTTGAGAGGAGCGATGGTCGTCTGTTTAGCACTGTTACTGCTCCGTGTTGCAGTGCTGTTTAAGCTTCTAACAACTTATCGGATTGACTCTCGACTCGCGGTTAGGAGGACTCAGAGCTCTGGTGGAGGTCAGTCCAGCTCTATTGCTGCTGAAAATTGTAGTGCTAGGCCTCTCATAGCTTAGAGAGGCGACACTCGACTTGCGTGGAAGAGGTGGCTAGCTCATGACCAAATCAAGGAATACCGAGTCGATAGGTTTGTAGTTACAAATGACTCATATCATGGGGTAGGAAAAATGATCATGATTGTATTGTCTGTTATTTTCACTGTTTTCGTTATTGTGATCAAATTATTTAAACAATGATTTATGTTGGAGGCGTTTTATGTCATTAATATCACTATATATCATCTAACATATCAGAAAGTGAATATTTATGTTCAGAGGAGTATGAACAGTTTAGATGTCAAAATTACGTATAGATGTTCGGGTGATTATTACTTGATGTGCGTGATCTCAAATTGAGTCTATTAATAGTTATACGATAGAAGTGCCGTTCATTTCTAGCAAAATATCGCCGTTGCAATGACAGTAGTATTCATGAGGTCATCATCAGAATTTATTGGATAAATTAAGTTTTCGATTCCTACGAGCTGCAAATGGGAATAAAACAATTCGAACCAGGGATATATTTGTTCCTGTAACTTCACCAACAAAAATCCCCGTTCGGGACACTTCAAAAACAATTCTTCTGAATACTGAATATTCCTTGAACAGTATTTACATATGGCGTGGAACGAATAAATGTTATATAACTAGCAATTGTTCGAGTTTAGAGGGACCAGAAAGTTTTGAGAGACGAAAAAAAAACTTGGGAAGTTGTATCAGAATTGAATATTCATTACAACTGAATCAACGGTAACGAAATTAAGTTCAACTCGGTCTCAGCAGCAGTGGCCCAGTCCCAGAAGCAACTGCACAGTAACAGCAGCACTGGCCGGTCAAAGCAGCTGCGACCAAGTCACAGCAGTATTGACTCGGTTACAGCAGTAACGGCCCATTCATAGCAGCACTGGCCAGGTTAAGGCAGCAGCAGACCAGTCACAGCCGCCTCGGAAAGATAGAGCAGTGCCACCCATTCAGAGCCACACTGACGATTTTAAATATAAAACTGTCTCAATCATAGCTGCAACGAACCTGTCTTTGTAGCACCGATCAAGTTAGAGCAGCACAAGCCCTTTTACTGCCGTACTGGTCCTGTCACGGCTCAGACCAAAAGCATTGACGCCAGTAGCACCAGCTCAGTCACAGCAGAACTGACCCAGTCAGAGGAGCACCGGTTCGGTCTTAGCAGCACTAGCCAGGTCACAACCGCATTTACCCAGTCGTCGCATCTTGCATCACTGGCCCAGTTTCAGTAGCATTGACAAAATCAAAACAGCCCTGTCCCAGTCACAGCAACATTAGGTCGATTCCAGTAGCCCTGTCCGAGTCACTGAAACATTAGCTCGGCCCTAGTAGCCCTGTCCCAGTCACAGCAACATTAGCTCGGTCCCAGTAGACCTGGCCCGTCACAGCAATATTAGCTCGGTCCTAGTAGCCCTGTCCCAGTCACAACAACATTAGCTCGGTCCCAGTAGCCCTGTCCCAGTCATAGCAAAACTGTTCAAGACATACAAACAGCAGCGCCATCCCAGTTACAAAGCACTAGCCTTGTCATATAAGCAAAGGGGCGGACAAAAACGCACAAACCCAGTTACATCAGCAAACCCAACTGAAACAGCACCGACCCTGCCACTGTAGCGCCGATGTCAGTCGCAGCGATTCAGAAATACAGGCCAGTTACAGCAACACCGGCCTTTCAGACAACAGCAATAGCCTAGTCACAACAGCCCCGGTCCAGTAACAACAGCCCTTCCTAAGGTACGGGAGCAGCGGCCCACTCATACGAGAACACGCAATGTCACATAAACTCTTTACCAGTCATAGCTGCTCCTGTCCAGTCACCGAATCGTTTTCCAAATCAGAGCAGCTACGGTCCAGTCAAAACAGCATTTTCATAGTTAGAGCAGCACTGGCCCAGTTAAAAAGGAACCATCCCAGTCACCGAAGCAATTTCCCTGTCACAGCTTTGCCGGTGCAGTTGTAGAAGCACAGGTACAGCCACAGCATGCACCGGTACAGCACAAAAGCACTTTACCAGCTGTGCAGCCCCGGCCCAAATTTCAATGAAACCCAGTAACAGCTGAATCAACTGGATCTTCACTGAACCAGTCACATAGCATCATCGACCAAGAAACAGCACCACCGGCTCAAGCTTCACCGACCTAGTTAGAGCTTCACCGTCCCAGTCACAACGACACCAGCTCAGCAGCCACGGTCCAGTCACGGTAAGGGTGAATACGGGACAAGCCTGGGTAGGAGACTCAGGGAGCCCTTGGACTCGTTTTCCATTGGAATGTTCTGCGGCATTGGCTTGCTGAGGTAAGCGGCATTGGTTTGCTGAGGTAAGCGGCATTGGCTTGCTGAGGTAAGCGGCATTGGCTTGCTGAGGTAAGCGGCATTGACTTGCTGAGGTATGCGGCATTGACTTGCTGAGGCATGCGGCATTGACTTGCTGAGGTAAGCGGCATTGACTTGCTGAGGTATGCGGCATTGACTTGCTGAGGTATGCGGCATTGACTTGCTGAGGTAAGCGGCATTGGAGTGGGAGTGGAGGGAAATGGTATGCTAGTATTTGCATTCAGTTATTTCCATCAGGAGGAGAGAAAAAATGGAATCGACTAATGCTTCTCTGTCTGGTCTACCAACGGGTTAGGGTGAATGGAGAAACGTTGGAGGCAGACACAATTGCGGTATTTTCTTTTGATTACAATAAATTTAAAATTGTTTTATGATTGGTTATTTTTCATTTTTGAATTCTTTATCTGCTCGACTAGAGCATACAATGAAAGATTGTATGCTCTAATCGAGTGTTTCATAAAATGAAAGATTGTATGCTCTAGTCGAGTGTTTCATACATTAAAACACAATCCTCTAGTGCGCTATTCAACTATTATTGATGTATATTTGCTGCTAGAAAATAGACGTCCTTAATAGAAGGAAATTATAATAGCATTTCACACTGCGGAGTTACAGTGCAAATAAAGAGCTGACGATCGTTGTTTCCGGTTAATGAACATCTGACGTCCTGTTTATTGTTCAACAGAAAGTTTACTTCAAAGGAATTATAGATGGAGCAGACCACTACAGTTCAAAGGGATGGAAGAGGAATTGATCAAACTCAATATTCAGTGATTCTCGACTGAAGGAAATGCGTTTGGTGCAGTCATGAAGGTGGGAACATCAATAGCGCTCACCCTCAACTCTCCGTCGCATCGTCCGGTCCAGTTCTGATTGCTTGGTCCGGTATCCCCTCGCAGTTATCCGTCTTATCCTGCGTGTGATGAGCTACACTCGCCCAGTGGTGGCTACCAGCCGCCCAGGACTACCCCTCATCGCCCTATCCTATCATCCAGGCTGTTTTCGGCCTTAACTCTCCCTCAACGAACACTCTCATCGCTTCGTCAAATGTTTCTCCCACCAAGAGATAGTCAAGAATATTCGACAGTAGTTTTGTTGAACTGGCTGATTATGGTCAAACTTATGTCATCAGATGTCGGTCGCGTCAGTCTTGCTGGGCTGGAACAGATTGTAATATTTTGTATTGTTTAGCGGTGTCTATAACCATATATGTGAATGCTATTTCAAATCATCTGAACGCTATTAGGAGTTAAAAATAAATCTATATATCCGCTATATAAACAACTTTCGCTAACGGAGAAAGTGTACACTTTGCTCTCGATTTACCTTTTCCCAATTGCATGCAGGTATACAATCGCCAACGCGCTTAGTTCCTGTGCCTGGGCCGGTGCCAAGTGTTTGGGTGATTAAATTAATTTTTAAGCAGCGAGAAAAAGCGTGGGCGTCACAAAATGAAATCTGTCAATGTACGTTTCTCATGAACGATAACTCAGAATTAGTTCAGAGATATTAACTTTTTATGGAAATACTGATCGAAATCAATAGCATCACAAAAAAATACCACGACCAGCGTGTCGTCCCATCGGGAGGAGAGACGTTTTATTAAAATGCGCTGTCCCACTCAGGCGCTTACTGCCATGTGACAGACGAATGAAACATCGGTTGATTTATTAAATGTTTGTCCTCTGTGTCACGACTCGATAAATTTTACGTGAATCACCGTAAAATAGCTAAATTGTTCCCTTTCCTGCTGTTTCAATAAACAGAAATGGCAAATGAAGCGCTCATAGACGTTCTAGTACAGAACTAATCATTTTGCTATCATAAGGCAACCTAGTTTGGGACCTCATTTTCGCTCCAATGATTGAATGACCAATACAGAGTTGAGGTTGAGGATTAGAAAATCGTCGTTAGCTTTGCAAGTTTATTTGTTTCTCAACTGAGGTGATTCTAGTTATTCATATTTATGTAACCCTAGTTTGAAAGGGAAAGTCAACGTAGGAAATCCAGGAATGCACATTAGAGAAATGCTTACTAGCGTCTCTGGGTATATCCCTTTAGTAAATGTAATATCTACTATGTATATTCCTAATAAATGAAGTCATCGCAAAATACGGGATTCACCCCCCTTGGTTTAAATTGTTCAATTACGGGTCATTTTAATAGTTCATTTCAAAATTTATCGTGAGGAAACAGATATTAAAAGATAATTATAAATGTAATTAATACAATATGATTGCTAATCGAATCTTATCGCTTGGTTCCGTGATTCCACTTTAGGCAGATGAATGCGAACGCTATTTAAAAGACGCGAGGTAATCAGTTATGATTGGAACACACTAGAAATGAATAAATGTTTGGAAAATACCAGTCGGTTTACACCTTTTTCAAAAAGTCTCATATATCTAAAATGTGATGGGAAATAACACCATATAATACCGATAAATAAAATCAATTGAATTACAAATCTGCATTTGCACAAATCTGCATTTGTCTGGACAGCAAAACCCTTGTGCTTGATCAGATAAAAAAGTATGTTAAATACTGGTAGAATTTACCGTAGATGCTTGGCTAATTATTTCATGGGACTTTCGGGACAGACGAATTACTCCATTTCCACATGCTCTGTTTTCAATTCATTGTGTATCCATACACGCTTTCTAATATTTTTCATTGCTATACATTGATGATAATGTTATAGGTGTCATCCCTTCGATCGACTTCTCGAGTGAATTTACGTTTCGTCTAGAAATGTATCATATACTACCCTCCCTTAACTGCCCAACTGATCGTACAATTGTTTTCATGTAACACTCTTCTAGAGGGATTTTTTCAAAGCCCGATTTTACTTCATAGATATAAAACGTTCCTGTGTTGTTGACAGAATATAATTTTTATTTCCCAATCGTTGCAGACACCAAATAATTCAACGTGACCTTTAATGTCTGCAGTTGAATTAAATAAAAACAAATGATTGTACAATCTCGCGCTTCAAAGTACAGAGGGATGAATATTACTCGCGATGGGGTTCTCGTATAAGTGAAAGTGGTGCCATCTTGATCGTTTAGAGGAAATACTTTGAAATTTAAAGCCGATTCGGTTTTAATAACTAATACATTTTTGTTATAAAATTGACTTCGCATAAAGATAATACCACAGAGATGGAAAGTATTTCTTCCATACCAAATGTTACTAACATCTGAGTAAATCCGAAATGAGTGCCCCTAAGTTCACTCGTTCAACAAAAAAAAATACAGAAAAATATACAAATGGGACGAATACTCGATTTGCGTTTCTTTTAGTCTTGCTGAAAGTGCAAACCTCCATAATACGTTTTGATCTTCAAGTGCCAATAGAACAGACACAGATAGAGATAGAGAAGAAAAAACAGATACCCCCAAATGAGGGTGACCACGGTTAGAAGCACCTACGGCACATGGACCGAGTATACGACGACCAGAGGTCATTGTCAGCCGCAGGATTCAACAACATTCAATGGTTTACCCTTGCCGCTTCCTAGTTACCAGCTCCCCTTCCCCCCCATTCCACGTCTCAACAAGAAGCCACAGACCGAGAATTATTTCTGGTCCGGGTCATCTCGTCCGTCTACATGATGCTCCAATTCAACACACATTTAACACTTCAAATCTGAAGAAAATCCTTTCATCAATTACTGTTCCAACCTTACTGCCTAATGGAATTCAGACAAGGTTTGTGGCCTTCGAAAAATATTAGTTTTTAAGAAAACGGCATTTCGATTTATTTATAATCTGGCGTAAAATGTTAATAAATGATGTCAATGATAAAATCTGCCCGACCTGCATCGCAACCGAATATATTTAGTAGTAAATAAAGTGTTTAACGTAACTTGATAGCCAACTTCATGAAACATCTATTAGTATTTTTCTGAGCAAGGTACAATTGAGAAATCCCATGCATCAACTCCAGATCTATCATTTTAGGAGTAAAAAAGCTAAAATGACCCCACCCCCTTTCTCCCAATGATGCCCGTTCCTTCCCCCGCCTATCCTCCTCTACCCTCTCTCTTCTTCCTCCGAATTCGTTAAGATTTCTCGTTAGGATTTTCTCACATTGTCTATTAGTTTGATAGTTTGAATAAATATATTTAATTTTTGTTTTAAGTTCGATTGTGCTGACATTGAAGTTTTTGCCTAATACCGAGGCCATTGAACAGTTTCTGAATACATCATGAAACTAAACTGATATGAATTTCTATAACAGTATTTGATTATTTAATAGCAATTTAATTGCACCAATGATATTGTAATAAGGATATTATTTTTATCACATTTTATAAAACGCTTATGGAATATCTGTTCATGCACTTTGTCAACAAGTCCTAAATCATTCAAATTTTTCAATACATTTTCTCAACATGTTGCTTAACGTGCATGGTGCAACTATTCCCTATTCTTCACCTGTGAACCTCCCACAACTCCCAGTCACACCCACCCCGCCTTCTTTACGCAGTTTCTCGGGAGAAATTCATAAATAATGACCATAATCATTTAAGAACTCACTTTAATGTTGAGATGTTGCATAATGATGTTGCATTTGGGGAGCGAGATGAGCATTTTTGGTAACATGGACTCTCTGATTACTGGGAAAAGAATCGATATTCATAAACTGGAGAATGCGTTGTGAAAATGTACCATGCTAGTGAGTTTGAAAAGATTGAGAGACAGGGACTCAATAAGATGACACTGATAGAGTTATTAAATCAACTATGATGTGATGAGGTTATTTTCCTGTTTTTTTTTTCTCTCTGTAAATGTACCGGTAGCAATTTGACGACTGGGAGATCATCAATTATCTCCAAGAAGTGACTCAACTTGTTCCGTCCACAATGTGGACTCAACAGAGTACAGAAGAGAGCCTTCATTTTAGCTTTTCATCAGCTGCAGGATTCAAGCTAAATTGAAAATTTAACTTCAAATTCCTTTTGTTTAACGTGTTAACCATTGCATCTAAGAAAATATAGCGGGGACTTTTGAGTTAGGAAGGAGGGATTGATTGAAGTGCAGAGTGAGTGAGTGATACAGGGATAGAGGGTTATGTCTTCATATAATGCCATGATCTGCGAAAAAAACTGACGAAGAAAAACAAAAGGAGAAGCATGCATGACAGAAATCTAACGAGAAATGGGATATCACAAATTAGGAAGAGGTGATATCAGAACAAGAGAGAGAGTTCATTTACAAATATATCTGAATAATATAATTCGATATCCATAGCTAGGATCGCATGTGTAAAAATAGTTGAGTGGTATGCAACGGGAATTATAAATATTTATTGGATAAACTTCTCGTTTACGAGACCATTTACAATTGGTAATACGTAAGGAGCAACGGCCCTCCTTGCAGATAAAATAAGGCCTTATTTTATCTGCAAGGGGTGACGTTGTACTCACTCTGCTCTTCATTCGGTCCTTCTTTCCTGAACTTAAAACTCAACAATCCCCGCTATATTTTCTTAGCTGCAATGGTTAACACGTTAAACGAAATTAATTTGAGTTGAATTTTCAAAGTAGCTTAAGTCATCAGCCTGATGAAAAGCTAAAAAGAAGGCTCTCTTCTGTACTCTGTTGATTCAATACTGTGCATGGAACAAGTTAAGTCTGTTCATGATGATAATACAGTAAATATAATTGATACTCTCGCACATTCGTCATCTTGCTGCCGGTACATTTACTGACAGAAAAAGTTCACCTAACAGGAAAACGATCATTTCATTTTATGGAATTTCATTACTGTGCCAGTGTCATCTTGATGAGTCACTGTCTCATAAACATCTCAGACTACTAGCACGGTCAATTTCCCAAACGTTTTCTCCAGTTTCAGAATCCCGATTCTTTTCCATCAGTCAAAATCTTGATTCCTTTCCATCCGTTCCTAAAAAATGTTTTTCTGTTCCCCCGAAACGTCCTTCCCTAATGCACTATCGTCATGCAGCATCTCAGCAAAGCGTAGGTCTCTGCGTAAAACTCTTGCAGCAAAGCATTACAGTGAGTTACGCTCATTATTGAAGAATTTGTCTCGAGATGCCGCTTGAAGAAGGTGGGAGTGGGTGTGAGTGGGAGTTGTGGGAGGTACGCAGGTGAAGAATAGGGAGGAGTGGCGTCATGCGTATTAGGAAACATGTCGAAAAAAAATCTTCTAAGATTTGGAGGGTTAAATAAATATTAACAGAGTGTTTGAACAGACATTCTATATGCGTTCTATAGAATGCGATAGGAGGATTGTCCACTTTACAGTTTCACTAGTGCCATCCAATTGATATTAAATTGAATCAAACTAAATATTGTAGTAGTGAGTCATATCAGCTTAGTTTTGTGATGTATCCAGAATCAGTTGAATTGGTTTGGTATGAGAAAAAAAGCTTCAATGTCGGCATAATCGATTTCTTAAGAAAAAAATCAAATTTATTTATTCAAACTATCAAACTAATAGACTATGAAAGGAAATCCTAACGAGAACTCCTGACGAGCTAGGAGGGAGAGGGGAGGGGCAGGGAGGTGGGCGGGAAAGATTTGGCATCAATGGGAGAGGGGGAGAGGGTAATTTTGCCCTTTCTACTCTTCAACTGATGGATCTGGAGTTTGAAGCAAGGGATTTCTCAAATGCCATCTTTCTCAGAAAAATATCATTTGGCGTTTCTTGAAGGTGGCCTGTAAGTTACGTTAAACACTTCACACATTAAAAAGTCAATTCGGTTGCTATGCAGGTTGGGCAGAGTTTATTGTCGACATCATGTTGAAACATTTTACGCCAGATTATCAATAGATCGAGATGCCGTTTTCTGAATTTGATTCTCTTGTAGGCTGCAAACCTCGTACTAATTACATTAAACAGTAAGGTTGGATCAGTAGTTGATGAAGTGATTTTATCAGTTATGAAGGGTTAAATGTACTGTGAGTTGAAGAGTTGGATGAAGATTCATCAGATGTCTCATCAAAAGTTTAAAAAATATGCCAGAAACGATAAATAAAATACTATGACAACATTCTTTATTACCTCAAGTTATAGATGAAACACTCCCAGCCCATCTTTTTAAATCTGGTAAGTCTTCAAAGCTTTCGTATTATCCACCCCTGAGTGACCTTTTTGTTTTGATAACATTGATTGTCTTAAGACACGTTCTATCCTACCACATGAACATCTTTCCAAATGGTAATGTTATCAACCTTCCCTCAACCTGATTTTTGTTGATATCTTGGCGTATTTTTTCTCGTTGTTTGTTCTCTTGGGGATTTCCTTTCTTCAAAATAAAGTAAGCTCCTTACATATTCTATGAAGAGCTATGGGAGGCAAAGAAATGAGTAAAAATCCTACTTTCAGTTTGTATGATGCTTTGTTTGTTGAGGATCACCGAATTTTGGCTGCATGAAAAGCGTTAAACAGGCATTAGAGGGGAGCGACATGAGTGTAGAGGCAGCGAAACAGTGTGCAATATTATGGAAGCACTTCTCGGCCTTGGGCGTCTCGTTGAGACGCGGAGGGAGACGGGGCTGGCAATTAGGAAGCGGCAGGGGAAAACCATTTAATGTTTCTGAACCCTGCTTCTGACATTGATCTCTGATCTCACTCCACTAAATGATTCGGTCCATGGGCTGATGGGTTAGGTTTTGGTATTAGTGAGTATTTTATTTTTAGTTAAACGAGGGAAATTTGGGGCACTCATTTGTTCTGGAAAAAATGATTTCGAGTTTGTTTGTTAATAAAACAGAATCGACCTTACCTTTCAAAGTCTCTCTTTCGAACTATCAAAATCGCATCACTTTCACTCATATGAGAACCCCATCGCGAGTAATATTCATCCTTTATAGATTCTTTTTTTTAATTCAACGGCAGGCATTTAGTGTCAGAAGTTGAAATATTAAGTTCACTGCAACAAATGTGAAATGAAAATTATCATCTGAAAAACAACCCAACAACGTTTTTCCATGCATAAACTAAAATTGGGCAAAATGAAATACCTCTAGAAGCCTGTTATATGAAAACTATTGTACGTTCATTTTGGTGCGTGCAGTATAAAACATTTATAGAGAAGTCGCTCGAAGGGATGGCACTTAAAATATTATCAGCGATGTGTATCAATAACAAATATTAGAAACAATGTGTGGTTACACAATTAAACGAAAGCAGAGCGTGTGGAGAGGAAGTCCTTCGTTTGTCTGGAAATTCCCGAAAAAATATCAACCAAAAGCTACGGTAGCGTCTACCAAGCATTTATCTTACTTATAGCTCAGGTATTGATCAATGGGTTTGTTGCTCAGACAAATATGCAAATGCAAATTTGTAATTCAATTGCTTTTATTTATCTCTAGTATATGAAGTTATTTTTCTTCACTTATTATTTATATGAGAGAAAGGAGGTGTAAACCGACTGATATTATTCAGAATACTGGTAAATTTCTGGTGTGTTCCCACAGAAACTGATTATCTTGCGTGTTTTCAATAGTGCTCGCAATAATGTGCTCGAAATGGTGTCACGGAATGAAGCGATAAGGGTCGATGAACAATCAGGGTCGGTGCATCCACTGACGACACGCCGGTCATGGTATTTTTATTGTGATGATATTGATTTCGATATGTATATTCATGAAAGTATTATGGCTCTGAACTAATATAGAATTATCATTTATATGTAATTTAGAATTATCATTTATGAAAAATTCCATATTGACTCTTTTCCTCGCTGCTCAAAAAGTAAATGAATCACCCGAACTCCTGGCACCAGCCTCAGCACAGAAACAATGCGCGTTGCCCCATTGTATATCTGTTTACTATTTGATGAATGAAAGTCGGGAGCAAAATAAACACTTTCGTCGAGCCCGCAACTTTTAAAGTATTCCTATTTTCGATGAATTGCAACCCGACAAACTCTTACGAAACAGATTTACAACTACTTGAAATTATTGAAAAGTTCATCAATAGTATGATCTTTGGTGGAAATACCAGTATGATATGAAGCTGGTCATCTTGGCAGTAAGCAAGCGCTCGATTCCCAAGGATTGATTACGGATTTCCTAGGCAATTGTTTATATAGCGGAAATATATATAAATGTTTAACTCTTAATAACGTTCAAGTCTTTTAAAATAACATCACATACAAGGTTATAGACACCGCCGAACAATACAAACATTTAAAATCCTTTCTAGCCCAGCAAAACTGACGCGACCGACGTCAGATGACATAAATTTGACTATAATCAGCCTGTTCAACAGAATCACTGTCGAATATTCTATACTATGTCTTGGTGGGAGAAGCATTAGGCGTACGTGATGAGAGTGTTCGTCGAGGGAGAGTTAGGGGCGAAAACAGACTGGATGATATGACAGGGTGATAAGGGGTGATCCTGGGGGAGGGTTGGTAGCCACCGCTGGGCAAGTGTAGGCGACCAGACCAATCGATGAGACGGAGAGTTGGGGGTGTACACCACACCAGGCAGTGAGACGTGGAGTTGAAGATTGGCACACTGAGCCAGTCTTCTATTGAAGGTGTACACCAGTTCGTGCGCTGTGACGATGAGTTGAGGGTAAGCACCACGTCAGAGGATGAGGCGGGTTTCTGCATGGGGATACCAGACCAGTCGATCAAAACTAGACCGGGCGATGAGACGGACGAGGGTGAACGCCTATGAAGTTTCCACCTTTATGAGTGCACAAAACGCATTTCATTTCGCCGAAAATAACTGAATAATGACTTCGATCAATTTTTCTTCCATCCTTCTGAACGGCCGTGGTCTGCTCCAACTGTAGTTCTTTAGAAGAAAGCTGCCTGCAGAAAAATAAACAGGACGTCAAATGTTCCTTAACTGGAAACTACGATCGTCAGCTTTTGTTGTACAGCAACTCTAAAATGTGAATAAAATTCCTTGCCTAAAGAAGGTCTGTTTTAGAACAGCAAATAAATATCATGAATAATGTTATAGCCCACTAAATGATAGTGCTTCATTGTATGAAGTGGAAGACCTTGTTTCTAGTCGAGCAGTCAATAATTCAAGTATAAAAATACACAATCATAAAACACTTTTAATCTTAATGTAATCAAAATTAAATAATAAAATTATGTCTGCCTCCCAGGTTTCTCCACTCACCCCAACCTGTTTGTAGACCTGACAGAGGAGCAATTTCTTTTCCCGCCTAATGTAAATAGCTCAAACGTATATCCTCCACTACCCTTTCCCCTCCACTACACCCCCGGTACCGCTCACCTCTGAAAGCAAATGCCGCAGAACATCCCGATGGAAAACGTGTCATAGGACTTCCTGAGTCTCCTACTGAAGTTTGTCTCAGTTTGTCTCGTATTTACCCTCGCCGTGACTAGACCGGTGCTGATGAAATGGTCCCGTTGTGACTGGGCGGGTGTAGCTCTAACTGGGTCGGTGAAGCTTGAGCCGGTGGTGCTGTTTCTTGGGCGATGATGCCTTGTGACTGGTTCAGTGAAGATTCAGTGGGTTCAGATGTAGCTGGGAAAGTGCTTCTGTACTGTACCGGTGCTTTTGCAACTGTACCTGTTTATGTGACTGGGATGGTTCTTTTTTGCTTGACCAGTGCTGCTCTGACTATAAAAGTGCAGTATTGAATGGACCGGTGCTGCTCTGGTTTGGAAAACGCTTCGCGGTCTGGACAAGAACAGCATTGACTGGGAAAGGGTTTCCATGACATTACGGGTACTGCTCTGACTAGGACGCTGCTCCTGTGCATTGGATTGGGCTGCTGTTACTGGACCGGTGATGTTGTCACTATGCCGATGCAGTTGTCTTAAAGGCCGGCGTTGCTGTAACTGGGCAGGTGTTGCTGAGCCGATGCGGCTGACATCGGAGCTACAGAGGCAGGGTCGGTGTTGTTTCAGTTGGGCTTTCTGCTGTAACTGGGTTGGTGCTTCTCTGTCCGGGCCTATGCTGATGTGACAAGGCGGCTAGTGCTATTATGACTGGGTTGGGACTGGTGTTTGTATGTCTGGCCCAGTTCTGCTCTGACTGGGACAGGACTGCTGAGACTGTCTGCCGTGACAGGGCAAGTACGGCAGCAACTAGGCCTGTGCTGCTTGAACTTGACCGGTGCTGCAATGACAAGGTCGTTGCAGCTGGAATTGGACCAGTTTTTTATTTATATGCACCAGTGTGGCTCTGAATGGGTCGGCGCTGCTCTTACTTTCCGAGGCGGCTGTGACTGGTCTGATGTTGCTTTTACCTGACCAGTGCTGGTATGAATGGGTCGATACTGTTTTATCCAGTCAATACTGCTGTGCCTTGGTCGCAGTGGCTTTGACCGGCTAGTGTAGCTGTGACTGGGCAGTTGCTTCTGGGACTGGGCCACTGCTGCTGTGACCGAGTTGAATTTAGTTTCGTTACCGTTAATACAGTTGCAATGAATTTTCAATCCCAATACAATTTTACAACGTTACTTTTCCTCGTCTGCCAAACCTTTCTGGTCACTCTAAACTCAAACAATTGCTAGTTAAAAAACATTTTTACGCTCGACTCCATAATTAAAAACTGTTCAGAGCATAATCAGTACTGAACCAACCAATTGTTTCATTTATCCTACAAATTTACGATGTTGTCTTAAATAATACAACTGTCATTGCAAAGGCGATATTTTGTTTTGAATGAACGGCACTTTTATCACCTAACTATTACTAGACTCAAGTTTTAGCCACACACATCATGAATTAATCACCAGAACAATAACATATAATTTTCATCTATTCGCATACTCATATTGTGCTAATAATAGGATTAAATGCTTCTAACATATATCATTATTAAAATAAATTGATCATAATAATGAGAACCCGAAAAAATAGATAATACATGATCAATAAACTATTTTAGTAAATCCTTTTACCTAAGCCTTTCTATGAGTCATTTGTACCTATAAACCTGTCGTTGGGTACTCCTTGACTTAGTCCAGAGCTATCCACCTCTTTAAACGTGAGTCGAGCGTCCTCTCTCTAGGCCATGAAAGGCCTAGCACTTCATAAGCCGTTAAATGTTTCCAGCAGTACTTTACCACGTAGCAGCAACACAGCTGAACAGGCGACCGTTTCTTTCAACCTAGTTCGTATTTCCTAAAAATCGTCCGCTTCAATAGATGAATGGATAAAACTTCAGAAGCAAAATATCATTGGTTAGTGCCACATATTGCCGCTGTGGGCCCTATCTCTGGAAAGCTTTTCTTATTTATTTATTTCGTGTTACTAGGCGACCTTTCAAGCTTATTATGACATGGAAAGTTCAATGAAGGTCACAGTATTAGATGGTAGTCATGAACATGGAATAGCCATCCGTCGTCGGTGTTGGTCTTTTTTGCCCCGGGTATTTTTTGTTAAACTCACAGTTATTGAGGTTGATAAGCAGATGATAAAGAACTATCGTGCACCACGTTGATGATATTTACCTTTAAGAGAAAGGCAATTACAGACCTAACCAGTAGAATGCGGGATTCAGGAAGAGTAGAGTTTAAAGAGAGTGGTAGTAGGTTAATAAGACGACAATATACGACGAAATGCTCTCCCATGGAGGACAGAATCGGTCTATGATTAAAATTGTAATGGCTGGCAAGTCTACTGTTGTTGAACACATGTCTTCCTGCATAGTAAGCTAGGGGATTACAAGTCAGAATAATCACAGTGTGTCGAGTTATTGGTAGGGTGAGTAAACAAATGTTATGAATCAAGTTAAAATTAGGAACGGGTAATCTGAAGAAATGGAAACAGGCGTTCCCGACTAAGGAAAACGGCCAATATGAAGAATCGGGCGCAGCCAGAGAGTGCCCAGGTGGTTGTTTATGAGTTATCGATTAGATGCATATAACCAAGTTCAAAGTCTGTATCTGTGAGCTTTTGAATGCCATTTTTGGAGCAGTAATCCTTCTTTGCAGGCTCAAAATCTCCAGTGAAATCACAATTCATTGATAATAATTTTACATGTAAAATTGGGATGGTATTGAAGGTATAATTGTCGATGCATGGACTATTAAAGATGTAATTAAATAAAACTTCGGAACGAAGGGGATTACAGAAATAAAATTACGAACCAATACGTACTGGTTGTGAACATACACAGATTCCTTCTATATCAATTAGTGATGGTTGACCTAAAGGAAGAATCACGCACCACCAAAAGTAGCGGAGACTTAACTTAAGGTGATTTCGTTGGAATATCGTAGGATATTAATGCGTTGTACTTGACAGCATTATTTGCTGCCATTGGCTTCTATAACTTTACAGTTGCTGCTCCTTCTTCCGTTGTACGGATCAAAACAAAAAATCTCATCGCAGCAACTGTTAATAAATTTCGTTTCTTATTACTGCAGCAAAAGATTGCAGTCCTTGTCTTCATGTCTCAGATCAAATCATTCATGTAATGCATTTCTTGTCGTTTTGTTAGCCTTCAAAGCGTGTTATCATTTAGCTAATGAATTTATGACCGTTTTGTTAGCCTTCAAAGCGTGTTATTATTTAGCTAATGAATTTATGACCGTTTTGTTAGCGTTCAAAATGTTTTATGGTGAATTGTTAAATGAATGTTGATATCAATTGCAGAAATTCATTTTAGATATGGAAGAAAGGAGTGAATAGATTGAACAAAGAACTTGTTCATTTGCACTCCATCAATTTCTATCAGCTCGGTGATGGGACAAAGAAACTACGGGAAGAAGTACAAACTTTCTTCATTTGTTAAACGAACCTGTTCTCAATTTTGTTTGGTCTACGAAGAAAAGTAGGGTATCGGCCTCTGATGTATCGCGACTTTTGTTAGACAATATCATGATATTGAACGTTTTATCTTTCCCGTTACCGGAGGGTCAATTTCTGGTTCTTGACCATAGGAGATTTTGCAATGATGATTCAGCAAAATGTTTTAATCGGCCTCTCATCGATATCGTGGTCATTGTGCTCCTGACGTTTAATGTCACGGTAAATTACACCATAAACACATCGTTACTTGATTCAGAGCGCAATTTAGGAATGATATCATTGAGAAAAGTAGATGAAAAAAATCATATCTGTCAACATTACAACATGCGATTTATATCTCGTATAACTGATATTGAAACTCTGCTGAGCCTATTTCATAGAGCACAGAATATACATTTTCATACAGCTGTCCATTTTTATACAAGCCCTTGAGAGAGTACACCCAAACACGATTTTGAAGTTGAGAGAGCGCACACACTAACCACTATCACTTAATTCCAATCGCGGTCTCTGACGACGAACTGGAAAGCCCAACGCACGGGTATGACAGACATCGGGGAGCCTCATTCCAAAAAGTTGATCCATAACTGGGAATGTCTTCTTCTCGATAATGGGATCGCCATCAGACAGTTTTCATGTTAAAGAATGGCAGCGGGGCAGGAATGATGTCTCTTTCAACAGGTCTATAATTATGTCGGGAATATCAAGGACTCCATACATTGAATGTAGTCCTCTCAATAATGAACTCGAACCGTGGAATTTTTTGCTTTCCGACACTGAACCGAGACCCGGGATGCGCTTTCCCAAAAAATTGTACCAAATCTAGCAATTTCTCAGTAAAGAGCCGGCTGTCCCTGGGACGACCGTCCAAGGAGAAGCAGAACATTTTAAGCTAGGAGTTTCTCAATTCGGTAGTACGCGAGATTTTGTGCATGACGCTGAAGTCCATCCGAGCTCATTCCTACCGCCGATATGAAGCACTCTTGGTGTAGAATTTGAAGCGTTCAAAATTATTCGGTAACGAAATAAGCAGAACAAAGGTGTGGAACACTGTCAAGCCTTTCTGTTGTTCGATTAAGTATTCACATTTTAGACTGGAAAAGGTTCAGTAACGATTTCATCGGAAATACTGATCTCGATTATGCAGGAGCTTGTCTTCCATAAGCAATAGTGATCATGTGGGCTGTATAAGAATAGGAACGAAGCTAAACTAGACCCTCTGCAAATGCTTTAGCACAAAGATACTGAGCGCTAACTGATAAAAGACAATCTTATAGAATGATGTGATTGCTATCACATTCAGTCGATTACACAGAATGGCCTAGGGGACAAAACCCAGAATTCTTTTCCCCTTACAATAGGTATTAATTGCTACAATATTCCGTGAGGTCTTTTCTTCATAAGAATCGTTGTAAAGTTTGTATTTTTCTCTCTTTTCAGCTGTTGATAATGGCCTCCAAAACGTTCAGTTTTATGTGTACATAATTTTAATAGGCTTTTAAACATGAGATTCAAGTTTCGAGCTTTTACCTTTGGGCTCATCTTTTTATTTACCATCTTCAAGAAAGGAACCACTGATTATATTAGGAACTGGAAAATACGTACCGTGCTATTTGAGATGGAGGTAAATAAGTGATTAAACGATTAGTACCATTAATATCGGTCAAACATAAGCTAAAAAATATATTTTGATATATTGATCTCAACCATACTATTTATGACACGATACCATTTATATTTAGGAGATGAAATAAGTAGGCAGGTTCTCATATGTTTCGTGAACTATACCTACGGCTTGATGATCACAGCCCATTGGAGAGTAACTCACATTACGGGAGCTCCCATTACCAAATATTAAATAGAGCTTTTTTTGTCTCGAAGCCAGGACTTATTCTCGAGAACATTCATTGCCAGACCCATTCCCTGGAGGAGGCCTTTCCGACCGGGATTCCATAAATTGATAGAGCAGCCAAAGGGAAGAACGTCACAGACGACTGGGATCGGACGTCACACACGACTGGGATACCTCGATGAAGGACTAAAGCATAACTTGCAAGTATCGAAAAATCCAGATCGAATGAAAATATGAACACTATTACGGAAATAATGGACCTCGATAAGTAAAATTTAAATAAAACAGTGATGACGAGCTAGGGGAGTGATGGCTTTTAAAAACTATATCCTGAGGACTGGGGCTCAGGTATTGAAATGATCTATGAGTGCGTCATTCACGAACTGGCACAATTGGTAGCAAGATGCTCCGTGCTTGAAGGAACGGGCATTCTGCGTATTCAGAAGGACGCCAATCAATCGGATCTGATGAGCATGATTGAGAAACTGGTGAGTAGATATTCGTACTGTATGTTTTCGGAAATGGTGCGATGGTTTCTCTTTAAATCCTGATCATCGTGATTATACACGTCACTAAGGTAGGAATCTGAGCAAACTTTAGTATAGCGGTCAATAGATTAGATCCTCATAGTATCGCCAATTGATCTTTCGATACAATTTAGTTGATAAATGTTGTTAGTTTGGTCGCGTCCAAATGTACAGAAAGGCTCTGCTATTTGTAAATTCTAGCAGAGAGTTTGCCCATTAAAATTAGTAGTCGAATATTGTATCACATTGTTACTGTGATATTTTGCATTATAACTTATAAATAACTCCTACGTGTTTTTCCTTCGTCTTCTAAGCTTTCGAAATGAACAGACACAGCGCCTAATAATCCCTCTCTAAGCCGATTACGGGTGGCAAGAAGACCAACATTTCTCCAGTAATCAGCTTGAGGGCCATAACATGCCTCGGTGCGAGTAGCTGAATTAGAAGACGTTAAATAAGGCCTGAAGCGCTGCACAGGAGACGGTCAAAAAATCCGTGACACATATAATTGTTTACTGATGACGACCAGCATTAGATTGAGGAATCGAAAATAAAACAATAGCGCTTGTCTTTATCAGTATTATGTACCAACGAAATGTTCATTCTTCTTGCAGAATTGCAATTTAATGCAATTGTATAATACGTAGATAATGCAACTTAATCATTGCCCTAGAATTATCTGAGTAAATGATTTTCGCGTGGAAATCAGGCAAGTCCAGCATCACGAATGATATGAAAAAGTTTAAACTGGTTGGAAAATTGGAATTGCATATTATGGGAACTCGTCTAGTAAGACACTGACTGAACCGTAAACGAGTGAAAGCTTGAAAATTGTGAGAGTACTTATACAATCTACATTCTTACACCTTGCCAAGTTCCTTGTTAATATGTCAAATCTGGAGATGGCATAGAAGCAAATAGCGTATCAAAAAAATGTTCCGTACAAAGCTAAAACGAATATAAATCTTTCTAATTATATGTGGCCACGAATGCTTTCCCGCTGCAATTGAATAGCCACCTGCTGTCCGGGCCCAGAGAAAAAAACATGCTGATGCCAATGCCGGTTGTGAAGGTGACGTCTTGTTCAGACTTGACCAGAGTGTAAGTCACTAATCGGTACTGAATACGGGGAATATTATTCGGTACCGAAGTCGACTATACAGATCTGTAGCGATTGGTGTCGTCTGGAATGCCGTACATTCTTTCAATCTGTCGGCATTACCCTTATCTTGAATAACAAATACCGGGTGATTAGTTTGAGGCATCGAGTAAAATCAGAATGTCTGATTACCGCTACTCTGCAGACTGGCCAATGCCCAGTTTGCAGACGATGGGAATCTGAAAAAATATATATTATATATATTTCATTCATCCAGGTCAGGATATCTTGGTTTATTATTTAAATAATATTTATGTCGAATAAAATAATTTTGAGCAAGATATGAAGTATTTATATCTATTTAAAACAATGTTTGAGGCGGATTCGGCAGTGACTGGACTTTTTTTGTTTTGTTTTTTCATTCTTATTTGTAAATATATTTTTTTCATTCCTATTTGTTAATCTGAAAATCAACTGAAAATCTTCGCGCCGTTTTTTTAATCATGAGTTAAACCTGAATCATTCAAAGAATTTAACACTATATTTTTTTATTATGAAATAAAAAGCAACCCACAAATCTTCAGAAGATTTTTTTGCCGTAGAAACTATTTTCAAATTCTTCAGTGACATTTTAGTTCCTTTCTGAATACCCCAAATTGTTATCCAGAATCGATCTTTTTTTTCTCTCAGAAATTTGTTATAACAAAACCGGTTTAATAGGAAAAGTTTATCAGCGGTTTCATAGTAATTTCATTCAATAATTTTTCTGCTCAAAGATATCTCCCTTGACTAATATGCTGTTCAAGGAGAATATTTGTGATTGGATTTTTTTTATCGCTGACGTATGGCAGAGGGTCTTTATCAATTATTGCCGTCTTAAATATTTATGAATGGTACCGACACATTTTGGACTTGCAAGCAAATTAACAGGGAATATGTTATCACTGAATGATTAAATATAAGAGCATTGTTCCTCAGAATACAAACAGAGTAGGGGTGTCCTGGTCGACTCTATCATATCTGCGATATATGAAAAATTTGAAATTAATATAACGTACAATCTTCAACATCATGCAGTTTAGTTGACCACTAGGCACTATTGGTTTCTATATTCCAACGATTGTCACTTGGTTTTATAATAAACTTTATGGAGGCCATACCCCTGTGACGATGGTGACTCACACATCACCATTATTTCATATTATTGAGAAAAACAATAAATGTTTGAGATCACCATCTGAAAGCAAACTTCTGAAACAGTACACATTTTTGTAAATTTGTTGATTATGCTTTTTTCCGCTAATATAGTATGTTACATCGTAACTGCCACCTTCTTTCACCCACGGTATTTATGAGCTGGTCTTTGTGGACTGATGACAAGTCAATTTAGGAAAGGAAGGTAGCTTTATGGTTTAAATTCTCATCAAAAACTTTTGGATAGCCACAAGAATGTGGCCAAATTGAATTGCGGGTTAACATTCCAGACAACACTCTTAGGCGGATTGTTTTATCGTCAGGTTCCATCACATTTAATCTTTCGAAATTATTAGTCTCTCTACTGTGTCCTCTTCGAGGTGAAATATATGTCTCGTATTTAGTTAACTTTTGAAACCTCATATAAATAAGGAATTTAAATTCCCGGGATAATATCATGCTGAACTGTGAAGGCCCACTATTTAGTCAATTTTCTGATTCCATTATTAAATGATATGATAATGAAATATTTTTGGAAGGGATTTGGCCATCGAATGCAGATTTTGATTATAAACGGTTTTGATATGTTGAGGATGTATCTGCAATTATCACATCAAATGTTAACATCAACGATTTGATTACTGAACTGATCCTTGTCAAAATCCATGAATTTTGAAGTAGAAATTTAAATTGAAAACCATATTTCCTTCTTCGATACATTGGGCACGATGTCATGTAATGCTTTACAATTTTTGGTTTACAGAAAACCAACCCATTTGAATCATAACATTCATGTTTTGTCTGGTCATTCGGATGATGTGTAACTGGGAACCATGAACAGTGTTTCCCTGCGAGCTAACAGCATGTGCGATCGAGTCTTAAATCAGCAGGATTATGGTGATGACTTCATTGGGAAGCTCATAACAAAGTCTAACAAGGTGTGCCATTTAATTAACGGAAGAGAGGTTGGTGAATATGATGACCTTATTGTTTTACCATCATTTTTCCAACTCATGGTAGTGTTACAGTAGTATTTAATAATGTTTCAATAACTCATTAATTTTTATGAAGTCTTTCCAGGCACGGGACTGGAATGTCCACCAAATACTTTGGTGGAAGGGATGTTATCAAAAGAAAGTTTTATCAGCAACAGTACGTCGTCGGAATACAATCCATGAGAGCCATTTGGGTAGGAGCACTGTAGAGAATAAACCTAGTATATCATTTTGGGATGCCGTTGTTCCGAATAGAGCCAGAGATGTCACCCTTCAGAAGTTGTTTGAATCTGTTTATTGTGAGCGAAAGTTTAACATGAACGTGTGCAAGACATGTATTGAAGTCAGTAGGACCACATGTTACATTGTAATTAATCACAACTCCTCCTTGTACAAAACAAATGAAAAACGTTTTTGCGATCTCTCAAAAAGGACCAGCAGCCTGTCGCAATTTGTTGCACCCAGAAATGACGGAATTGCAAGTTGTTTCGACGGATCTGGAGACATCTGTTTGTGATCAGACATACCACCTAATAAAACTAATCTTACCAAAAATTTCAAGGGTTAATGATTCAAAACTTTATCTTATTTAATATTTAGTTTTAATATGAAATACTATATTTAACCGTATTACTTTGTCTTGTCGTAATGTACCCTGTTATCACCTTGGGTCCACATAGGCCGCACATTTTAAAACTAATCTAATTTGGTTACATCAATCTAAATATTCTATTAATAATGGATACTGATTCTGAAATGTTAATAAGCAATTTTATTTATCTATGAACCAAAGCACCCACATGTACTTGAAAATCCAAATTGTGTACCCAGCAACGGCTGCATATTCACAAGCATGTGTACAACCTGCATAAATGGTCGAGGAGGTTGTCCACGACAAAAGGTAATAATAATCTCCGGCTCGTTTTGTTTCTTATCAATGGCCTCTTGCGATGATGCATGGACGATAGCAGAACAACTGTCTTTCTTTTCTTTGGAACGTAGCAAACTAGAGTCAAATGTTTAACAAGACAAATGACAGGTGACTTCTCTTTGCGTTGAGTAATCGGACGCAATTCTATTGTGATTTGATATCAATTTTTTCCTCATTGTCCCAACCTCTGTGGATTTTTCAGCTAATAGATCATCTGTTAACTGAACGTTAGTGTAGAAAGTGTCCATAGTATCATTGTGTACTTTGTTCTTCCATGGGCTCTGTTAATCGCATGACAAGATAAAAAACGTTATTTGCTCCAACAGCATCCGCAGGTTGTCGTCCGACGTACACTTCTGCTTTAAATGTATTAGTTTCATTCACAGAAGTAAAATTATACATCATAATTGAGCAAAAAAATCTAATAGCACTGGTATATATGCAGTAATAGCTCTACCCCGTGTTATACATGTTTTGAGATGAGTAGTCACGGTGCACGACCACCCAGGAAACGATTGAAATTTCTTGGCAAGTAATTCAATGTGTCTGGGGTCCGCAAGGAGGCCAAAGGGGGATGAATGCGGAGGCGAGTGGTCGCAGGCCTAGAGGTAGACCGGAGTTTGGGTGGATGGATGGTCTGAAGCAGGAGTTGGGAAGAAGAGACATGAATGTGGAGGTGGCGAGAGAGCGTGCAATGAACAGGCAAGAGTGGAGAATGGTTGTGATTGGTTGATTTTGACGCTGCTCTGATGTGCTTTCCCGCCTTTGGCATCCCGCTGTCGGGATATATATATATAGATATAAATT